>APFE031100892.1:0-28194 GCA_000404065.3 Pinus taeda
TTGCCAAGGTAACTTCTATTAGATTACTTTTATCTGTTGTTTCTGCTTTTGATTTTGAGGTAGAATAGATGGATGTGAAGACAACATTTCTTTACGGGGATTTGGAAGAGGAAATCTACATGAAGCAACCTGAAGGCTTTGTAGTGAAGGGTAAGAAAGAACTAGTATGCAAGTTAAACAAGTCTCTGTATGGGTTAAAACAGTCACCAAGGATGTGGTATCAAAAATTTGATACATTTATACGGGGACTTGGCTTCACCAGAAGCAAAGCAGATCATTGTGTGTATTTTAAATTAATTGGTGACCGTGTTATTTATCTGGTCTTGTATGTGGATGATATGTTGTTGGTTGGAAAATGACAAAGAAATTATCCAGGATTTGAAGACCCAATTGTCCTCCAAATTCGACATGAAAGATCTCGGTGCTGCAAACTATATTTTGGGCATGGAAATTAAAAGAGATCGGCAAAGAGGAAGCTCTAGTTAAACCAAAGGAAGTATGTCAAGACAATACTGTAGAGGTTTAATATGCAAGATAGTAAACCAGTGAAGGTTCCTATTTCTGTAGGTGTGAGGTTATCTGCTGAACGATGTCCCAAGACACAAGAAGAGGAAGAGGACATGTCCCAAGTTCCATATGCAAGTGCAGTCGGTAGCTTGATGTATGCAATGTTCTGTACTAGACTAGACATTGCACATGCAGTGGGAGTATTGAGCAGGTTTATGTCAAAACCATGGAAGGAGCATTGGATAGCAGTGAATCAATTTTTCAGGTATTTGCATGGCACTAGTGATTATGGTTTGTGCTACCAAGGAAGATAAGATTGGACAGAATGTTGGATATTCGTGGCTTTGTTGATGCAGACTGGGCTGGAGATCTGGATCAGATAAGATCTACAAGTGGGTATGTGTTTAACCTATTTAGAGGTGCAGTCAGTTGGATGAGTAAGAAACAATCTGTAGTGGCATTATTAAGTACAGAGGCAGAATACATGGCAGTCACTCATGCAAGTAAGGAAGCAGTTTGATTACAGAGATTGTGTTCAAGTATGGGGTTAGTACAGGGAGCGATAAGGATAGACTGTGATAGCCAAAGTGCAATTTTCTTGGCAAATAACCCTGCACATCATTCAAAGACAAAGCACATTGATGTTCAGTATCACTTCGTGAGGGATATGATAGAAGACAAAAAGGTGTTGTTGGTAAAGGTGGGCACCTTGAAGAATACTGTAGATGCATTGATAAAATATGTGAGCTCTGAGAAGTTCTCTTGGTGTAGAGAGACAATGGGAATTTCAGGGCTAGGAAAATGACTAAGCTCTCTTGTGGCCCCCTATGGAAAGAAAACAACAAGTGGGAGAATGTTGGGTTGTGTTATATTCTTTCCACGTAGTTAACAGGAGGTTTGAAGGGCACATGTAACCCCACTTTATGGGGTCTGCCCCGGAAAATTTTAGTTTTGGACCCTATGTTAGGTTGGGTGGATCCACCTATGGTTTTGTGCGTGATTTTCGCACATGTTTTTTTGGACGTGATGGTTTTCAGTCCATGGTATTAGACGCAATGGTTTTCGGTCTGTGGTATTGGACGCTTCGGCATGTATAAATATGTATTGTAACATTGAAAGGAACATAATGAAAAAATCAAGCTGGTAGTCCCGGTTTTGGGATCCAGGGAAAATCTTTGTGTATATGTGTTTTATGTGTTATGATCTCACATTGTTTATTTTTTGTGTTTTAGAAGTCGTATGCAGGTAGTTTCTGTATGGGGTTAAAACCTACATTCATATCTTCAACACAACTCTACTAAACATGAGACACCTCTACATAACTGATCATAGTGTAAAAACCTCCAAAATAATGCAACACACCACTATCCAACTCCATGTAACAATCATGATCATAAAAAGATATTGAGGACCATGACATCCTATGCTCACACTATGTATGCAACATCTAAAAATCACATCACCATGCTAGTAGACATGACAAAACCAATGCAATACACAACCATGTACAAGCCACCTGTAACCAAGCATGCAAGTGCTAACCAACTCTCCTACAACCCATGCTACTAGGTTGACATCAATGCCAACCAAAAACACATTTGCAACACTGCAACTCACATCAATGCCAACAATATCCCCCTTTGTAATTGATGGAATCCTCAGCTGAAACAACCATCTAAAAATGTCCTCTAAAAATTGATCTTCATGCTCGTATTCTCCTCCTTTGACATAAATGGAAAAGGGCTAAACATATCAAGGGAAAATGCAATGAGCTCCATCAACAAAAACAAAAAGCCCACTCAATATCATATGTGAGTGATGAAGAATGAAATGTAGGACTGAAAGATGAGAATCATAACAATACTCCTCCACATAACAAAAAATGATGTGCAATAAAATCCCCCTGGACACAAGCTATGCCCAATCAAAAACACACTAGAGCAGCAGTATACATCTCCTATCAACAACAACAAAATCCATGTCATATCATAGCAACGGATCAAATCACCAACACATAATGGAAGCAACATAATATGACCAACTAACCACAACAACTCTAATCAACTCTATAGGAGAAACAACATATATCCAACCAAATCTGAAGAAATAGAAGCAAATACATCCTCTCCACATCATATATGCATCTCCACACTATACTTTCCAACTACAGAAAATTCATACATCAGCAACAACAATGACTATCTGGAAGCATCATCTCTCAGTCATATCTCAATGAGTAGATATAACATCATCTGAGGAAAATATGGTAGCATAAAATATATGATGACAAGGTCATAACATCATGACCTTTCATAATCCACTGAATGAAAACATATCCATGGCTAAATGTGTACTGAAATGTATATCACTACCAATGCCTCCTTGCCACATGCAAGAGGCTACTCCACATGGACCAATTACTATGACCCAATGATATGCAGTAAAGTACAAGGCTTCATAGACCTAGCACATGGCTATAAAATATGATGCATGATTGTACAATGACATCAATAAGCCTATACATATGACTGAACCATGGCCTACATAACTCTTCCTCAATGCATACACGATTTATACGTTCCACTATGATAAGTATGAGAGTGTACATGAATAATACATGAAATACATGGTTGTACCAGCACTACTAATAGCTTATACATAGCTGAACCAACTCTCATGACTCATTATACGACACATTATATTCATTGCATGTGACTCTAGGACCAATACCAAATGATTTGCAGTAAGAGTACATGATTTCATGAGCACAATACAGGGCTTGATCAATAGAATATACCTCTAAGTAATGACATCAAAACCTCATACATGGCTGAAATAAACTACAATGCATGCGAACTATCATGACTCACTTCAATGCATGCCTAGTACAATGTCAAAGTGAAAGTACATAGAGCATATGATCAGAAACATGTCCTCTTCATAGCAACAACATGATGTCAAATATATACCACATAAGAGACGTGTTTTCCTCTCCAAAACAACAACCATAAATCAATATTTCAGCAGTAGCAATCAACATAGTATCCCAACAATAGTATATATTAGTAGCATCATGAATCAATAACACATTACACAAATCAATACAATATATCATCCATTTGGGGCTATGCATGGCAACAACAATAACCATCATACTAATCTCCATAGCAGCATCACATGCATAATATCATCAATCGAAAATGCATAATACATGACAAATCATGATATCATCCAACTCATACACGAAGCATATAATCCATGAACAACCAAATTACAAGCTCCTGCAACAACCTCATGTTAGATAACAACAAAGCATGGAATATATAGTAAAATCCTCTAAGGAACCATGATGCCATCAATATCACTAGAAAAAATTGGAGTCATATAAGATGCTCCCCCTAAGCACGTGCCATCTCACTTTGTCAACCTTCTTCCTGATCACAATAACTTTGGAAACAACATCATTAGTAGTGAAAATCCATCATCAAGAAATCATAATTAAGGAGATAAGCATCACTAACATCACATCCTAACTGCATGCAAAAAAAGATGTTGGCATATACTCCCCTTGATCCTATGAAGGTCTCACATTCATTTTGTAGTCTAAATGATCTATCATGAAAGAGCACACTTCAGTATGTATTGATATCTTCTACTTGGAATCTGGTAATGAAAGGTACTTCTTTGATCTCCTTTGTTTTCTTACTCTTCCCTTCAACATATAAACATTGTCTGGTATCTTGAATCCTGTATAAATCACCCTATTTATCCTTCTTTATTGATGAAACAACCTTTGGATTTGACCCTCAATGAGCCATACATCTTCTGCATTGGTCCTCTTTTCACGAAGGTTAACTTTACCACTTCCCAATACCCTCATTCGTTCACTCCCTTCAAAAACAACATGACCACTCTTGATTCTCTTCAAGAAGTGAATTTTTCTCCTATCTCCTGCATATGATGTAAACATCCACTATCAATATACCATTTTTCATCCTTATCACGTGAACAACTATCAATACCACACTTTCCTAATTGTTCCTCCATTTTCTGCCACATAGTTCTTGGTTGGTTCCTTGGTTGATATCTATCTTCTGTCTGATGCTTTTGAATGGATGACCTATGGGATCTAGGTGTCTTACATTATTTGTCCATGTGCCCAAAATTGTGACACACATAACACTCTATATGACCAAGATTTGAAGCCAAAGGATCTGACCTTTTGTGGCTCATGCTAGATTTCCATATTCTCATACTAGATTTGCAATCAATGGCCTTGTGGCCAAAAGGTTACAAGCATAACATAAACCATTAAACAAAATCATATACCTGAAAGAGGATCCTATTCTTTGTTGTCCAAGTTGTTGCATAGATGTGTCCGATTTTCTCCTACAAATGGTTGCCACATGTCCAAACTTGTGACAGTTGAAACACTCAATCTCATTCATCAAAGGGGAAAATGAGTTCTAATTTCTCCTTTGAACTCTACTACTATCACTCTAGGAACATATGATCTTTTTGACATAGAAGCTCCTTTTGGTTCTCTTCTTTGTTTTTGGTGATGAATTTGTTGCCTATTTTGTCCAATATTGTCATGGTTTCTCACAACCTTTGTTGTAGGCTTCTCTGGTTCTTTTCTTGTTGGGTGTGTATTATATTATTTCCATGACTAGTCGCATGCACAATAGGTGGGAAAACCTACCTATGGTTTTGTGCATGGGTTTTGCACATGGTTTTGGGCATGATGGTTTTGTTTCCCATGGTATTTTGTAGATTTGGTCAAGGGAACTACGTTTATATTCTAATCCAAGGTTAATGGATTGGGGTTTATCAATATATATATATATATTATTATATATAATATATATATATATATATATATATATAAATAATATATATATATATATATATATAATATATATAATATATATATATATATATATATATATATATGTATATTATATATATATACATATATATATTTTAACATTGAAAGGAACATAATGAAAAATCAATCTAGTATTCTGATTTTTGGGATCAAAGGGAAAATCTCTGTGTATTTGTTTTATGTTCTCACCATTGTATATTTTCTGTTTTAAGAATTCGTTCGCAGGTAATTGTTGTACAGGGTTAAAACCTACATTTTTGTTGGTATTTCCTACATATGAACTTGTCTCTTCTATTTGAAGGCTAGGGCTAGGTCAATCCACTGCTACGCTTCTCATAAGCTTTTCAAGCTACTAGTCTTTTTCTTCAAGTTCCTTCCTCAATTTATCTACTACATTTTCAAGTGCTTCTAGATAGTCTTTCTTTTTCTTTTCATTTTTCTTGTTGTGTATTACTTCTTCGATTCTTTTTGAGTCCGCCAGCTGGGTACTCAAGGTAGTGAGCTCCTCCTTGATATTTTTCTCCTCCTCATCACAAATATGCAACAATTTCTCATGATCTCTACATGTAGTTGTTAGTCATGATATTTTGTTTCTCATGCTATATCTCCATCTTCTCGTACTATATCTGCAATCAATAGCCTTATTACCAAAAAGGTTACAAGCATAACATAAACCATTAAAAAAACTTGTATACCTGAAAGAGGATTATCTTCTTTTTTGTCCAAGTTGCTGCATAGATGTGTCCAATTTTCTCCTACAAATGGTTGCCACATGTCCAAACTAGGGATAGTGGAAATACTCAATCTCATTCATCAAAGGGAAACATGATTTCTGATTTATCCTTTGAACTCTATTACTATCAACTCTAGGAGCGTATGATCTGCTTGACATAGAAGCTCCTTTCAGTTCTCTTCTTTGTTTCTAGTGATGAGTTTGCTACCTCTTTTCTCCAATATGGTCATGGCTTCTCACAACCTTCATTGTAGAATTTATTTGGTTCTTTTATGTTGATATTTCCTACATCTGGACTTGTCTCACCTATTCAAAGGCTAGGTTTATATTAGTTCACTACTATGCTACTCTTAACCTTTTCAATCCAATGGTATTTTTCTTCAAGTTGCTTCCTCAATTTATCTACTACATTTTTGAGTGCTTCTAGATAGTCTTTCTTTTCCTTTTTCTTGTTGAACATTACTTCTTCGATTCTCTTTTAGTCAGCCAGCTGGGTCGTTAAGGTAGTGATATATTCCTTGAAATGTTTCTCCTTCTCATCACAAATCTACAACAGTTTCTCATGATTCTACATGTAGTTGTTAGTCTATCCACTTGAGCAGCTAATTATTTTATTACAACCATTGTTGATTCATAATCATATTTTAAGATTGAAATATAATTCTCCTCATCACTATGTAGGTCAAATGAACCATCAGAATCATAATGCAAATATTATTTCAAAATATCACCTCGTGACACAACTGAATTCGTTGAGATTTCACAATTTGCAGCTCCTTTTGCAATGGATTTATTTTCTTCATTCTTCAAACTCTTTGTATTTTGAGACATCATATTCTTTATTCTGGCCATGATTCACAATCTACTCTCCAAGCGGTCAAGCTTCATTGAAGAGAACACTCTTATACCAATTATTGGAAACTAGATCACTACTGGGGGGGGGGTGAATCAGTAGTGATGGAATGTATATCAATTTTAAACCTTTTTACAAAAATATAAAATATCAAGTCATATTCTCAAAATTATCTTAACTAAATATGAAAATAAAAATAAAATTAGTATAATAACCATGGAAAGAATCAACACAAATGAGCGCACATAAAGACACAAGCATTTCTGGTGGAAACCCTTTCGGGAGAAAACCACCCTGCTACTACTGCGCTACTAAATTATTCTATTAATCTGTTGAACAAGATTTTACATGGATTAGCTTACACCCGTAAGTTGGAAGACTTGGCTTCTATTAAAGTATGTTTCCACCTATCAATTAGGAAGATTGTGTTAATTTTTCATAGGGCTATATTGTTATTTGCTTTGATAATTGAATTTCATCATTAATACATTAAGTTCACCCCATATCATCATTACATTATTGAGATCTACACCATTATACATCATCATATGCAATTATATATAAATAACAACATCATCATCATCATCAATACAACGGAACATAAAAGGAACAATAGAAGAAAATCATGCACACACATAGAGACACCGGGATTGGTCTGAGACTAGGGCAAAACCCATTATGGGGAAAACTATTGCAAATATTCTTCTTCTTAGATCGTCATCAAATGATATAGCAAAAGAGAGTACAATGATCCATAACTTTATCTATGTAACAAAATAACCATGATATCCATGAAACATATCTAATCATGCTTGAAATCAAAAGCCTCATACTGATGGTAGTAATGTGATGTCACAGTCTGAAGTCAACTGTTGTATACTTTTGTCATTTTGTCAAACACTGTTGAATACTGCTATCAATTAGCAGAAAATTCAGAATACAGAAATCCCATCTTTGAGTCTCAGACACAGGGAGGAGGAGCTGTGCAAGTGTTTATGGAAGCCCAGACGCTCCCAGACCATTTTGTGCATGCATCCAAGGACCAACCTACCAAATATTCCCAAAAACCCTTAGACACTCACATGTAGTTATTGTGCATGCATATGGGATAGCTTGGATGCTCTCAGGACCACTATGTGTGAGCATCTAGGGATGGACACCTCCAGATATGCCTCTGAAGCCCTAGACGCTCCCATAAGCCTCTGTGATAGCATCCAAGGCTCTATAGACGATGTCATGGCCAATATGTGCCAGTGTCCAGGGGCTAAATTATTTGTTCTGTGCCAACATCCAGAAACCAAAAAACCCTAACTTAGAGTGAACCTCGCACTTGTGATTTCGGACCCTTGCGCGAACTCATTTCGACAAACCTGTGAGAACCAAGACAAAAGAGAATAGAAGATAGCTTGATCGAATGTGTCCAAATGAGCTTGAGGTATATCTTATTTATAGGATTTCCTAAGGGTCCACTTGGGGTCAAGGTTGACCTAAGCAGTTACACATGTGGTTAGGGCCTGTAGAGATTCTACAAATTCTCTACAAATCTCGCTCTGAGACCTATGTAGGAAATATGACTATATATTAATCCGATAATGCAATATACCAAAGAAAAATACTATAACCTACTTCTACTATCAATTTACGGAAGATTAAATATTGAGAATGATCGAGTTGAACAATATATAAGCAGAAGAAGAAGAATCAATGCACAATACACATGAAAATACTTTGGGGAAAGCCTCAGCTAAAAACCCCACTATCTGTATTGTCATACAATGTGGAAATACATCAAGAATTATACAAAGCCTTAGCTCTCACAGCTAGCCAACGCTCAGTACAGTCCTCCTGGATGCTCACAGGCAATCAAAGCTTCTCACAAGCCTTCTCCTCTGCCCTCCAAGCTCCTATTTCCTTGCGTTGTTTCTCCTGGGTCATCCTCCTATTACCAAGTGGAAAACTCTCAACCAATTGGAACATTAATCTCACACCCTGTCAGAACCACGCAATCCTCAAGGAACCTTACCTTGACTACATGCATGAGTTTCCTTTATAGGAAAACACATGCAATTGATAGTGCACTATCCTTGACATTTAGCTCAACTGGGTCTTTCTCATAATAGACATGCATGAGTTTCTGATGAGGGAATATTCAGTTATCTGGAGTATACTGGTTGAGTGCATGCATGCTTCAACTGACTGATAGCTCACAATTAGTTCCTCAAACAGTTTGGAACTAATTTAACTGGACTTAACTCAGTAAACCGAGGTAACTAATTACAACTCAAATATAACTCAATCTTATCTCCTTAATTAAGGCTTATCTCCTTAATTTAAGGGATAATTGTTGCATGACTTCAAAAAGACTTCTAACTTGAATTTCTCCAATTAATTAATCCATAATGAATTAATTAATTATTTTCAAGCAGTTGGTGAGACTAAATTTGATTTTAAGTCAAGGAAAAATTAAAATTGGAATTTTTGGATTCTATTTTTATAATTTCTTGTTGCTATTTTCAACACTCCCTCTCAACAAGAAAGGAATTCAACTCGATCCTGATCGTGAACCTTTGGAATGTTATGCATGCAACACTTCTCTCTAGTGTTGTTGCTCTAGCAACTCCAGAAAAAAAAAAAAAAAAAAAAAAAAAAAAAAATAAAAAAATAAAAAAAAATAAAAAATCATCCAACCTGAATCAGTATGATGCATTTGTCATCAAAGTCTCTAACTGCTATTGCCTCTGTCAATTGAAAAATTTGCGCTTCGGTTGACTCTACCTTTCTACATTGTTGCCAATCCTTCTTTGTGCTCTTCAGTATCTAGCTTCTCTAGACTTTGTTACTTATATCTCTGGCTGCATCAATCCCATTGATTCCTCTCGCTACTATGTACTTTGGGCTCTCGTAGAAAGGTACGATCCATGAGATAAAACTTCTCAATGGACCCTGCCCAATTTCAGCCTTCATGGGACTATCACTTCACAACACCCCACCTCACACTTGGAGGTATGGCTGCATGTGATCCCACTACCCACTTCTCCAATTGTGGCTCCTCCACAATTGTCTGAGACTTCTTCTGGGACTTTACATTGAGAGGTAATTTACTCTCCCTCTCAACCACCAAGTCTCTAACATTTGCCTTTCTCCTCAAGGCTTTGCATGCATCTTGAACCTCAAGGTTATACAGGGTCTTAACTCGTGAACCGATCTATTTCACCTGTCTCGTGGTGATGTGTCTGAGGAACACCTTTCCTTGACTGAAAACAACATCTTAGCCTTTGTCCTCCAACATCGTGACCGATACCAAGTTCTTCTTCAGTATAGGCACATACTTCACATCTGTTAGGGTGATAGGAGCTCCATGCTCCCTCTAAAAAGTAACTGTGGCCACTCCTGAAACACTATACCTTTCATCGTCACCCATCTCTATGCACATCTTGAGGTCTTTCTCCTCCAAGGCACTGAGCAAACTTTTATCATTGGTCATGTGGAATGAGGTTGCACTGTCAAGATACTAGACACAACCCATCATTGATGACACCATGCATGCGATGAGGGTAAAGTTCATTTTGAACTGAGAGGCTAATGCCTCACCATCCGATCCTTCTGAGGATCCCTTCTTGGACTTCTTCGATGGGCAATTAGTCACATAATGTCCCATCTCGTTGAAGTAAGATATGAATTCGATTTGCACCTGCAACCTTGAACTTAAAACTTTGAATTCTCTTCTTTGTATACAGTTCACGACTCTGACAAACTAGGCTCTGATACCATGTAGAAATTCTGCAAATTCTCTACAAATCTCACTCTGAGACCTATGTAGAAAATCTGACTGTAGATTAACCCAATAATGCAATATAACAAAGCAAAATACTATAACCTACTTCTATTATCAATTTGCGGAAGCTTAAAGATTGAGCAAGATTGAGTTGAACAATATATAACTAGAAGAACAAGAACCAATGCGCAATACACATGAAAATACTTTGGGGAAAGCCTTAGCTAAAAACCCCACTATCTGTATTCTCACACAAGGTGGAAATACATTAAGAATTATACAAAGCCTTAACTCTCACAACTAGCCATCTCTTAGTACAATCCTCCTGGATGCTCACAGGAAATCAAAGTTTCTCACAAGCCTTCTCCTCTATCCTCCAAGCTCCTATTTCCTTGCGTTGTTTCTCCTGGGTGATCCTCCTGTTACCAAGTGGAAAACTCTCAACCAAGTGGAACACTGATCTCACACCCTGTCAGAACCGCACAATCCTCAAGGAACTTTACCTTGACTACATGCATGAGTTTCCTTTATAGGAAAACACATGCAACTGATAGTACATTATCCTTGACATTTAGCTCAACTGGGTCTTTCTCATAATAGACATGCATGAGTTTCTGATGAGGGAATCTTCAGTTATTTGGAGTATACCGGTTGAGTGCATGCATGCATCAACTGACTGATAACTCACAATTAGTTCCTCAAACAATTTAGAGCTAATTTAACTAGACTTAACTCAGTAAATTGAGATAACTAATTACAACTCAAATATAACTCAATCTTATCTCCTTAATTTAAGGGATAGTTGTTGCATGACTTCAGAAAGACTTCTAACTTGAATTTCTCCAACTAATTAATCCATAATGAATTAATTAATTATTTTCAAGCAGTTGGTGAGACCAAATTAGATTTTAATTCAAGGACAAATTAAAATTGGAATTTCTGGATTCTATTTTTATCATTTCTTGTTGCTATTTTCAACAGGGCCAACCCATTTTTTAATACATGTAAAAATAATTCAAAATTCAACCTTTTCTTGACCAAATTGGGTGATATTTAGGTCGATTTTGGTCCTCTCAAAAAGAGGAATCTAATACAATCATCATATCAGTCCTTTGAGCTTTCCAAGGTGGAATTTGACCGCAATTGCAAAAATTAGCACTCCCTCTCAACGAGGGAGAATTCCACCTGCTAATATTTGTCCATCAATCAATATACCATTCTGAAATATTCAAGTGTCATCATGTATCATCACGGATCATCTTTGTCATGTAGTAATTGTGTCATGTCCATCTCAAGTGTCTCATCATCACAAATCATCATTGTACATCTCAATCTATCCTTTGCTTATTGTTGCTTATCTACTGATTGCTCTTGCTCATATGCTGGGAATTCTTGGATCTAGAAGAAGAAGAATTTGTTGCCAGAGGGGAGCTCAAGCTGCCACCCTCTATACATCAGCCTGCTACCTGGAATATCTAGCAATGGACTGCTACTCATAATACCATCATTGATCATCATCGGAGAGCATATCATCAGGGAGCACATCTCAACCTAGAACCACTTCGGGGAGCACATCTCGACCTAAAATCTCATGGGGGAGCTATACATCTAAAAACCCATATCGAGCAATAGAATAACTCATCATACAGGGGTGAAAATCCTTGACCCTAGAATCCCATCGGGGAGCTTACCCTCAACCCGGAATCTCATAGGGGAGCTTACTCTCAACCCGTAATCTCATCGAGGAGCTTACCCTCAACCCAAAATTTCAAAAGGGGAGTAAATCTATACCCAATCCTATTTCCTACCAATATTCCCAACATTGACTCTTGGTAGTTGTGTGGTAGAACACCTGCATCATAATTGCCTTGCATTGTACACCCCCAAGTACACTCTCAACTCATTGGCAAAACAAGGAGGAGTATTCCCAACAAGCCTTGCTTGTGAGTATGATGCTGATTGGGGTATACTTTGCAAAGACCAGACAAGGAAGCAACATTCTCCAACACTATAAAGATAGGGGAGTGGCAACCTCAACCCTATGGGTAACAAATAGGGAAGTACACTATTGTCTAGAGATCCCTCAACCCTGGGATTCCTCCATCTCAATTCCTCACCTTGGGAGCTCAAATCGGGAAGGAGAGTTGGCTCAGTGTTCTTAATAATCATTTCTTTCATCATCGGCTTTTATCAATATCATATGTTTCATGTTCATATAGAACATCAAAACAAATATCATGTCAGATAAAAAATAATCATATAAATCACAAAAGGATACCATAATCATCCTCCCTCTCAAGGAGGTGCCAACCACAAGCCTATGATTGTTTCGAACATCTGCATTGCCTCAATATATGAGAGAGTATCTTGGTCCCAACTATATACATATGGGATTCTTTTTCATAGCAATGTACCTATGTCATATCCATAGCATGCTCAAACAAATCTCTGAGGAGCTTATGTATCTTGCCTCACTCCATGCTAGTAGCATCATGATCAACCTCGGTCTTGCTATGGACCTCTCATCCAAGACATCATGGCAGATCTCATACTAAATAGGAATCCAAATGTGCTTATCAGCAATAATCTCAAATTTCAACAATAAATCTATGCAATCACATATCATAGTAGAAATATCTCATCCTCAAAAATAGAATATCTCATGCAGATATTTCAAAGGATGCTCAGTGGCAACTCTATGTGAGTGAAGTAGCTCAATCATGAATTTATTTAGGTTCTATGCACATCATACATATATAGATGGATGTTCAAAATAGAACATCAATAGTCAGATTCCATGTCAAGTTCAACAACATTTTCAATAGCTATGCAATATTTAATTTCTTTTACAAATTCCAAACATCGCTCCATCAGGCCATCATACATCATTTAAAGCTTCATAAGTTATCTCCCTTTGATTTAGATCATCAGAGGCGTGTCACCTATCAAGAGTAGACCATCAGGTTATAAAACCAAAACCAAAATCAAAATCAAAGCCATACCTTGGAACTCAGCATCCTGACATCATCAGATAATTGTCAAATATAGATATATTAGCATCGGGGAGCTTGCTTCATGCAATGCTCTAAACATAATTCCTTTCTAAGCCATCATAATCAGCCTTACATAAATTAATGTCATACCATTATCAAAGTCATCATTATCATAGTATCAATACTTTCAATCGGGTGACAGGAGAGCTCATATCAAGTCATGACTTCATTAATTATCATTCTAACAAGTTGTCATCAACCTTGCATTATCAATCCAAACTTTATCAAGTCATTCTCATAATCATAACATAAGTAATTTATGTTGCTAGGTGAAAATGCATACACCAAGGATGAGTCATGTAGGCTCCAATTTCATGTTGAATCACAACTATCAGTGCATCAATCATTGTGCTAGGAATGAGGAGGCCAATACAAAATAATTTTTATAAATATAAGGCATTGTGCCCACATAGCATTGACATCAGGGAAAATCATCAATCACCAAGTTAGATCATTAGACATCAGGTCAAGTCCAAATTTGTTGTCATAGAGAGATCTATAGTCAAATCATATCTCAATTATTAGGTCTAAGTTATTGTCAACCACCATGACATAACACTAAATGTTTCTCATTTATTTCAATCATCCAAATCATGCCAGCCTCTAGTAGTACAAACATAGTGACATATATATATGTATGTCCTTGTCACCTATAAACACAAGTTCAGTCTACATGTTCATATTATGACTAACATTCAACCATTTCTAGCTTTTAGATCTAGTTGTTATCTTCCACACATCTAAAGGACTGGCATCTCCCAGGTGAACATCTGATATCATGCATAACACTACATTTTTTTTTATCAACAATTTAACCCAACAACTTCAGAGATCATATTACAGAGGCAAAATATGTTAGAAACATCTTGATTCAGAGTTCAAATAGCTTCAAAAAGATTTATATGAGGGTCAATAATAGTCAAAACCCTCAATGCTCCCTTTAGGTTAGTATGGGAGCATCTTTAGCATTTTGGATGTTATCTAGGCCTTAGCATGTGTGTATCCCGGGATAAAATCTCCCAGTTGTATGCCTGTGTTCGGAGCAGAAAACCTAATTTATGGATGCCTTCGGATCTTAGATTCTGTTGCAGATTAATATTGTCATATGCACATAAATCATACTTTAGCAACACATAATGAAAATAGTAATAAGGGTAAGAATCTTGAGAAGAGATTCTCCCTCTGATTGGGAGTCTATGTCATTCATCTTTATTCATGTAATCAACCTACCTCTACTAGATTCATGCAACAACATATCTATTAGATCATAAACATATATATATCCTAGCTATCAACATCATGACATCAATCTTTCATCAGAGGTTAGACTCAAAATAGCAGATAGATGCAATAACACTTTCTATCAAGTTACCCCATCAAGTTAGGACATTCAATTTAACCATATGTTGTCAAGACATGATCTTATTTAGTAAGAGATCTACTTATCAATATTACACTTATACTTCTCACATCAAGGTTACCATGCTCTACATGATCAATAAGATAAAGTTAGGTCATTCAATAAATCTTTACCAAAACAATGATAGTGTCAATCTCCCCTTCCATATGCTTTCATCAAACAATATCAACAGACTCATGTGTAGGAGTTAATGAGTTATCCTTCTATATGAAATTTAGCATGGCAAGTATCAAGAGTATCATTTACTAGAGTCAAGGTGCTAGCCTTATTTATAAAATCAAGATATCCAACAGATAGATCATAGATTTTAGCCAAACATCAAGTGTAGCAATGTATCAACATTAGATAGCCTCATAGAATTCAAGAAGATCAAAATGTTCAACACCAGCTGCATCATTTCATCATAGGAAACATAGATCCAAGTTGCTTTCATATGCATTAAATAAAGATACATTCTCATAATACCTTAGGGATTACTGAGCCAATAGATGAAACACAACATACTATGCATACCTTGTGGTATCCAAATACCTATGCACCTTCTCATTAGACATAGGTTGTTTAAAGCACTTTGTAATATTTTCATTAAGTTCCTATTTATCTCTTTCGAGATCTACATCTCAAAATGATCCTTAAGAAGGATATACTCATCATATCTCATCAAGGAGGTTAGAATCATCCATATACTCAAATACATACATAGGATGTACAACCAATAAACATAATTATCAAATCTATAAGTCTAACAAGTAAGAAGCATCATAAGTCAATAAATACTTATCTTAAATGAGAGGTGTTCCTCTCCCTCTTGAGCGAATCGTAAAGAGCCATCAATGTCCATGGTCCATATACCAATGTTGCCTTCAAGTATCCAACCAGGTCTGCTAGGAATTATCCCTTCTAGGGCTTCATCAAATCTCCCACAAGTGCTTGAGCATCTTCACATTTACTAGCTAAATTGCATATCTCATAAAGTATCCATAAATTGGGGTTTTCTCTCCAACCTTAACTTCATAGAATCCATCAAACCCTAAAAATCAACCTGTCTAAGGTTTTCGTTAAACCCTAGAATTGTTTTAGGTCTCCACCATCCTCTTCTTGCGTCCATCAAAGGTGTCATCATTGGGGTGATCTCCATGGATTTTTCTTCAGCCCAACTTTGATACCATGTTAATTTTTCGTAGGTCCATATTGTTATTTTCTTTGATAATTGAATTTCATCAATAATACATTAAGTTCACCCAATATCATCATTGCGTTATTCATATATGCACCCGTATACATCATCATATGCAATTATATAGAAAGAACAACATCATTATCATCATCAATGCCACGGAACATAAAAGGAATAGTAGAAGAAAAGTATGCACACACATAGGGACACCAGGATTGGTTTGAGACCAGGGAAAAACTCACTATGGGGAAAACTACAAATCTTATTCTTCTTAGATCATCATCAAATGATACAGAAAAAGAGAGTAAAATGATCCATTACTTTATCTATGTCATAAAACAACTATGATATCCATGAAACATATCTAATCATGCTTGAAATCAAAACCCTCATATTGATGGTTGCAATGTGTTTTCCTGGATTGAATTCAACTAGTGTATACTATTTTCATTGTGTCGAACACTGTTGAATACTACTATCACTAAGCAGAAAATTCGGATTACATAAATCTCATCTTTGAGTCTCGGATGCAAGGAGGAGGAGATTTGTGAGTGTCTATGGAAGAATGGATGCTCCCAAGCCATTCTGTGCATGCATCCAAGGACAAACTTACCATATCTGCCCAAAACCCTTGGACACTTCCATGTGGTTATTGTGTACCTGTCTGGGACAACCTAGACTCTCTCAAGACCACTCTGTGCAAGCGTACGGGGACCGACACCTCCAGACCTGCCTCTGAAGCCTTAGAAGCTCCCATAAACCTATGTGCTAGCATCCAAGTCTCTCTGGATGCTATCATGACCATTGTTTTCCAGAATCTAGGGACTAAAATTTCTTGTTCTGTGCCACTGTCCCGAAACTAGAAAACCCTAACTCAGAGAGAATCTCACACCTGTGATTTCAAACCCTTGCGCAAAATCCTTTTGTTGAACCTGTGTGAACCAAGACAATAGGGAAGAGAAGATAGATTGATTGAATGTGTCCAAATGAGCTAGAGGTATCTTATATTTATAGAATTTCCTAAGGGTCCACTTGGGGTTAAGGATGACCCAGGTAGTTACACATGTGGTTAGGGCTGAGCCATTCCTTAATACATATAAAAATAATTCAAAACTCAACTTCCGCTTGACCAAATTGGGTGATATTTAGGTCGATTTTGGTCCTCTAGAAAAGAGGAATCTAAAGAAATCATCATCTTGGTAATTTGAGCTATTCAAAGTGGAATTTGGCCGCAATTTCAAAAATTAACAAATTATTTATCTCACAAATCTATGGAAATCTATCTGTTGGAAGCACCCATGACCAACGACCCTCGTCCAACAAACATTGGATTATCCAACACCAATTATATGGATAAATTTGTTCCTTCTACTAAATTTGTTACTCCAACTGAACCATGTTTCATATATTTTCAAATTGTGTTCTCAATTTTCCCAACATGAGCAACCCAAGAACACTGTCATTTTGCAACACAAAATATGAATCAAAATCTCTTTTCGAGGGGGGTTACTTATCCTCTTCTACTCACAACAATCTATGTTCTCTAACACACCACAAGATGAAAATTATTTTCATCTCTAAACACTATCACCTACAAAATAAAAGCTCTGAAATTCTCCTCAAAACATTCTCTGAATTCTACATACATAACTATGAAAAACATGGCAAAATTATGTGAGCAACTGCTGCAAACTCTACTCACTTTCGATGCCCTCAAAATAGCATGCTCTCATACTCTCAATACAACCAACCAAATAGACTCAAAACCTCCCTCTATTTATCATTTTTCTGTGATAATTAACTCAATAAATTCTACAGGTTATGGGGCACTCATCAATTCTTTTCACACATTGGAATTTTCTCAAATCCATCTCCTTGATTTGATCAATCCACTCTCTCCACTACCTTATGTATAATCTCAAGTTTAACCAACTTCTAGAAGCTCCATTACTTTTACGACAATATACTAAAAAATTATGATCAAGAACATCACCACAATACAAAAATTAGCTGAAATGTGTGATGAATCCAGAGAAAAAATTGTTGCAAGCCTTAGTCGCAGGCACAAAACTAGCTATTTTTATTGTACTCATGCACAAGCCTGCTTCCCAGTGACTGGAGCCTCTCAGTTGCATGCACAAGCCTACATGGGAGTGACTCAGGAAGAGGATGGAAGAAACTCAGTCTAACCAACCCATAATTTTTTCAAACTTCTTCCATAGTCTAATCATCATTAGAACGACCTTATGAAGCACTTTTCACCTCTACAACACTTCACCAAGCCACTTCCACATCACCAACATCATCACAAGTAAAACTAGGTTGACATGGATAACAACCAACAAATATACTAATACCTGGGTCATCAACTTGCTCCACAACAACTCTGCCATCAATATGCAGGTCCAAAACATGTCAGACATCCTTTAGTACCTATACAACCAAATCAATCATCCTCTAACACTTGTAGACCCTCTCTGAGCCTTATGTATCATATCATCAACATGAGGACCTAATCTGGGTCAATTGGGCACAACCCAACTTGGTCCAAGTTTTGGGTCAAAGACTCCGCATTTTGAGGAGCGGAGCACGCGGAGTTGGCGAAGTTTTTTTCATTATGCAATGTTTAGGGACTTTGGGGTGGGTCAAAAGTCCCTTATTTTGTAATAGGTTTAGGTATTAGTCCATTTTTTGTTGGATCCATGGTTTGTGGACCATGGTCTTGTAGTAAGAAAGTCCATATAAAGAAGATGTAATAATTTGTTGAATAAAAGAATAGAATAAATAAGCATATATTGTTCATATTCTCTCTCTTGAGACTGTATTTTTTGGGAAGGCTCCACATATGAGTGCATGGAGGCCTTGAAGAGTCTGCAGCTGAGTGCGCAAACCACCTGCAGTTAGGTGTGCAAGTCAGGGAAGACTATATATTGAAGATCCTTATTAATAAAGAAGAAGATTTGGCAAAGTATTGTGTATATTTTTATGTTCATTCTCTGTTTTTATTGATATATTTATGCATGCTTTTTACTGAATTATGCGAAAGAATACATGTTATATTGTTTTATGTTATGTCTATGCGTTAAGTAACAATCTATAATATTAATCAACAGCGTGAAGTTATTCATGTGCGTGAATTTTTAGGAAGATATAATACATAAGAAAATACACGGGAACCACATCACGCATATCCCTCTAGCTACAGAAACCCTATTTTGCAACCTCCCATAACTGCTTCAAGTGAGACTGCAATCTGTGTGCAGGTCATTGCCGAAAGGGCTAGTGGTTGAGGGTTTTTTCGATGTGCAGAACACTCTGAACTTGGGTCAAACCCCTTTAAACCGAAAAATGGTTTCCTTGTCGGGACCAAGATCTGTTTAAGGGATATGTTTTGGTGTCCATCGAAGAAAGAAATCCAGGTGTGGGTTGAATAGAAAGAAAGAGAATTTACCGAAAAAGTAAATAAAAACCCTTAATTATCAGCTAAAGATTGGATGTAGAAGTCTATCTTCGAAGAGCAATACGAAATCTTCTTTGGTTCGCTCCACACTAAATTGTACGAGTGGGTATCTAAGTTAACTAAGCATAAGACTTGTTCAAGAATGACGAAACTAAGTGGAATCTTGAATTGATATGGTGACTCAAGAACGTTAGTAACAATATCTCAAGGGTTGTTGATTTATGGATCAATAGTATTTTGGGAGGATTTATCACTGAATTCGCGATAGATGTGATTGTGTCCTATAGTGAAGTTGAATGAAGATTTTTCAAAGGACCATAAGGTAAGTTCTTAAGATATTTTAATCTTTGGATTAAGATGTTATTGTGTGAAAAAAGGATTTTGCGAATGTAGTCAGATTAATGTTTGGACAAATAGGAACTAAGCTTGAATGAGGGTCTACATGAAGTGGAAAATGATACAAAACAAATCCAAATAATTTTATTGAAACTGACTATAGCCCCTTATTACGAGGATCTGAGAGTGAAGAAGAAATAAGTAACCCTACAACCCCGCGACATTCCCCCACCCATCCTGAAGGTGCATCGAAGTTAGGAGTTGAAAAGAATCAGGGCATCTTTGGGATTCCCCATCCATCCACACCCCTTACACCCCATCCCCCTCCCCATAATTCCCATACAATCCCACCCCCTCCACATAGCCCCCCAAGAAGGAAAATGGTCAATGACATTAAGATAACTATTTTTAAAGGACTGGGATCAAAGGATCTTGATCAATTCTAGTTTGTAGCTGACGCAATATGGACAGCAAGACAGATCACTAGTGATGATGTAAAGAATGCACAACTTATCACGTCACTGCGAGAAAGAGTGGTAACATGGTATATGAAATACTCTGTGACTAACCTGACTACTTCGTTGGATGAAATTAAGAAAGCGTTGGTATCAAAATTCAAGAAGCTGAAATCAGAATCAGAGTGCATCATAGAGCTAAAAGAAATCAAACAAACAGTGACTAAATATGTGTGGGAGTTAGACCAGCAATTCAAGGTGTTGATGGGTCAAGTAAGCTTTAATATACCCCCAGAATAACATAAATAATGGTTCATTGTCGCGCTACTGCCACATATTAGGTTACCTTAGATACAAAGTTAGTTAGCCAATTTAACCTTGGAATTGCAGGATCTTAAGAAAGGTAAAGAAACCAGATCAGAAGTATGGTGTACAAAATGCAAAGTAGAAGGTCATTATAAGGATCAATTCCCTATGTTTAGAGATTATTTGGCAAGTGGAGCACCTAATCAAGTAAACCCAGGTATGTGGTACGATATTTGTAGAACGAGAGACCAACATTGCTATGAAGATTTCTACCTATTACAAAAGTATGTATAGACCCCAAAGCAGTTGTTTTGTAACTTTTGTAAATCTATAGGCCATGATGAGAAAAATTGCCAAAGTTATGAATTGATGATGGAGTGCACTGTTGACACTTATAGACAACAAGCTAAGGGACATACAGACAAAGAGCCATACCATCACGCTGATCAAGAAGGATTTCAAGGACGAGGACAAGGAGATGGTTGAGGATGTGGCCAAATTATCTGTTATGATTGTGGACAATCCAAACACTTTGCAAGAGACTTTCAGAACCATACGACAACCTACAACTATTGTAAGTCTTTTTATCATGTGATAGAAGAATGACCTATCCTTATGGCAAAGATTCAGGAGAAAAGAAACCAGCAGCCTGTAGAAAATATCCAAATGATGACCATTGATCCAAGGGAGGATCAACTGCGCATCGACATTCTAACAAGAAGCAAATTTGTGATTGGAAATGATAAAGTCAATGGAGAAAAGGAAGTTAAAGCTACATGGGTAACAAAAAATATTGAAAAAAATCTTACATATGATATCCTAAAGGAAAACCAAGAATTAATGGAGGTGAGGAAAATATTTATGGATGATGGGGCCTCGACCTCTACTGTGCAACCTACTTAGAAGGATAACTGCGAGATAGTACCTGTTGTGGCACAAGATCTAGATCTAAATATTTTGAAGTTTTTTCTATAGACTTGCATGAAGTTTTTTAGAAATCAGAAGGTCATAGAGGGATTGTAGGAATTGATAGACTCTTGTGCTCCTAAAGAGGTACCACATAGGGAGATGTGCGCAATGAATAATCTGCATAGACACAAGAAGCAGACTGGAAAGGAAATGAGGCTTATAGCACAGATTGGGGAATATGACATGGATCAGGTTATCTTAGATATAGGATCTAATGCCAATGTCTTACTAAAAAAAACTTTGGAATTGATGGGTAAGTCGAAGTTGCAACGATCAACTATCCAACAGAAGATGGTGAATCAATAGAAGATTATCCCTCTAGGAAGATTGTTAGGTATCACAGTAGACATTGATGAGTGCACACTACCATTGACTTCGAAGTGATCGAGATTGTGGATGATAGTAATCCCTACCTTGTGTTTCTTGGATTGGATTGGGAATTTTATAACATGGTTATAATTAACTCGAAGAAAAGGCAAAGGATATTTGAAAGAAATAATATGAGATTTATTGTGCCATTAGATCCATCGGAGGGAGCAAGATATACTGAACCTGTCGGAGAAGAATACAACGCAAATGAAATTGACAACATTTATTAGATAACAACAAAAGTGGAAGAAAGGATTAACCCTACTGCAGATGGAAAACTAACTTGGGAACAAGATAGTTTTTGCACTTCAAATTCGGAAGAGGAATTGGAAAATTGGCAATGCAAGTTGCATGAAGTGTCTACAAGGTGATGTGCAAGGATCACTAAAGCAGTGTGTTGTATGATAGATGAGGTACATGATTTACCTTTGTATGATGGTTTGGATGATGTAAATACTTTCTTTAGAGATTATGAAAGAAGGGTACCCAAATGTCAGAGATTGTTAGCTTTGGATCAAGCACTGAGGGCTACTCCTGCTAGATGGTGGGGTACTCATAAGAAGAATATAGGAGAATGGAAAAAATGTAGGGGGTTGATGTGGGTAAGATTCATTCATGTAGATACAGAGTTCGTAGTTAAGTATGATGTCCAAAATGACCCTAGAGACCACATACAGCTATGTAGGGCAGCTTGGGGAGAAATTCTGTGAGAATAATGGGTGCATGGCTTCATCCATACCATGGAGACAATTCCCCATAATTGGTATCTGTAAACTGAGCTTTGACATGGTACTGTTAGCTGGGAAGAGATGGTTGATGGATTTATAATGACATTCATATTTGAAGATGATTGTCAACATATAGATGCACCTCTGAATATAGTTAAGAAGAAGATTTTTGAGAACGGATTTCCAGTTATCTAATAACCTGATTGGGCTACGCAGATACGTAATGTAATGGAATTCTATAATCTTATTGTGAAAGAGGATGAAGATCCTCATAATATTGACATCAAATAATCAGAAGGTCATTGCAAAGTAAATGGACCTGAGATAAAGATGCCCGATATAACAAAGCCATTGAGACAAAGAAGGTAAATATACGGTCAACGGCTGAACCAAAGTGCGCAACAATAGGAGATTATTGGGATGAAGACATAGTAAAAAAAATAACGGATCTCTTTCATGAATATCAGGAGTTGTTCCCTACTAATTTTTCATATATGAAGGGAATATTAGGATATTTGGGAATTGTGAGGATTCCTCTGAAGCCCGATGTGAAGCCTGTCAAGCAAAGACCTTGTAGACTGAATCCAAAATACAAGGAGATGGTGAAAGAAGAATTAGACAAAATGTTAATAGCTGGGGTAATCAAACATGTTGAAGAGTTTGAATGGGTAAGTCCCATGATGGTTCAGGAAAAGAAGGTAAAAGAGGAGATCAAAATTTGTGTTGACTTAAGGAAATTGAATGATGCATGCCTACATGAGCCCTTCCTTACACCATTTACAGATGAAGTATTAGACAATGTAGGAGGACAGGAGGTCTATTCTTTCACAAATGGATTTTCAGGATACCATCAGATAATAATTGTGCCAGAAGATAGACATAAAACAAATTTTGCAATAGATTCAGGCTCTTATCAGTACACGATGATGCCTTTTGGATTAAAGAATGCGCTTGCTATATTTTCCAGAGTTGTAATTGCGGTCGTCAAAGAATATATACACAAGTTTCTGGAAGTATACTTCGATGATTGAACAATATTTGGTCTATTAAAGAAGCATGTGGAAAGCTTAAGGTTTATGTTGGACACGTGTAGGTAGTAGTAGATCTCATTGAACTTGAAGAAGTGCATTGTTTGTGCACCATTTGGTTTACTATTGGGACATGTAGTTTGTAAATAGGGATTAATGGTGGATCCCATGAAGATCACAGTTATTGTGAACCTACCAGCACCAAAAAAAGTGAGACAAATGCACACAATACTGGCTATTACAGAAAGCTTATAAAGGGGTATGCATAGATAACTAAGTTAACAGAGAAATTACTGAAGAAAGATGTGACTTTTCAATGGAGCGAAGAGTGCGAGAAGATTTTGGATATACTGAAAGAGAAGATGGTAATTGCGCCTATTCTATTTTTCCCAGACTGGAAGAAGGAGTTCCGTGTACATGCTGATGCATCTTGTATAGAATTGGGTGTAGTGTTATTGTAGCTAGGAGCAGGGGTAATTGTAATATCATAACATTTGCAAGCAGGAAACTTTCCAACGTAGAAAAGAACTATAGCACGATAGAAAGGGAGGGATTAGCTATGGTGTATGCATTACAAAAGTTTAGCCACTACTTTTTGGGGGTGCATTTCAAAATGTTCATTAATCACTTTGCGCTAAAATATTTGGCGCATAAGCCTATTTTAGGAGGAAAGATATGTCGATGGTTATTATTTTTCTAGGAGTATGACTTTGAAGTTATAGTGAATCTAGGAAAATTGAATGTTGGACATGATCATCTATCAAGGATAGAGACAGGAGAAGAACCCACAAATATCGAAGATAACCTGCCTGATGCACAACGATTCACAATTAAAGTCATAGATGATCATTTCACAGATATTATTCAGTTTTTGGCCACAACGATGGCGCCCACGAAGTACATTATGAAGCAAAAGAAGGAGTTGGTGGTTTGAGCATCTGATCTTTTGTTGATTGCTAGACACTTATACAAAATGGGACCTGATGAAGTACTGTGCAGATACTTCCCTGAACAGGAGCGACAAAGTATTTTGACAGAATCTCATGGAGGAGCCACAAGTGGGCACTATGAAGGAAAATCCACTACACAGAAAATATTGAGAGTTGGGTTATGGCGACCCACAGTACATAAGGATGCAAAATAATTATGTCAAGCATGTGATGTATGTCAAAGAACAGGAAAGCCATCTAAAAGAGATGAGATGCCACTAGTGTCACAGGTAACTTTGCAGGCTTTTGACAAAATGGTTATTAACTTTGTTGGACCTATTAGTCTGCCAAGAAAGAAGACTGGTGTGAGGTATATAATCACTGCAACTGATTATTTGAAAAGATGGTTTGATGCACAACCAATGAAGGATTGCAGCGTGGAAATTGTTGTGAAGTTCATCTTTGAATATATATTGTCCAGGTTTGGTAGTATGAAGATATTGATGAGTGACCAAGGCACACATTTATTTAACAAGATCACTGAAGCACTAATTCAGGAATTTTAGGTTTACCACCAGAAGAGAACCCCTTATCATTCTCAGGAAAATGGAATAGTGGAATATTTCAATAAGATTTTGGAGAATGCATTGACCAAGGTATGAAATATGAATAGAGATGATTGGGATTTGATAATTCCAGTGGTGTTGTGGGCATATAGAACAAAATGCAAGAAATTGATAAGGCAGACACCGTTTAGGTTGGTATATGGACAAGAGGCAATTATTCCTATGGAATACATTATGCCAAGTTTGAGAGTTGTAGTTGTCATAGATATGGAAGATCCTGACATTATGAAGGAAACAATGTTGCAGATACTAGCTCTAGAAGTAGACAGCTTCATAGCAAGGTTCCATAAACAAGTATAGAAAGCGAGGGAGAAAGCATGGCATGACAGGAACATCAAGAACAAGAAATTCCAAGAAGGAGATCTTGTATTATTATATAAAACAAATTTGTGAAGTTCCCGGGAAAATTTAAAACACATTGGTTAGGACCATATATCATCAAGCACATATTTGATGGTGGTGTGATTCAGCTCGCGAAGTTGAATGGTCAACTGATTCCAAGATGAATGAATGGTAGTAGGTTGAATATATACAAGGACAATGTTGTCCCTAGAGCTTCACACTGAAAAATGAAGGGAAGAAAGTCTTAGTGCCACCTGCAGTTGAAAGTGGGCACGGGACTATAAACTACTTTGCAGAAAGGGACTTCGCCGAAGGAAGATTAATGTGCGATACTTAGGAATATAACGAAGTCCAAAGGAACTGTAAGAAAGAAAAGGTGACTACACTACAAGGCAAGGTTCATACAAGTTAGCTAGAAATATGACTGTTGGAAGGAAAAAGTTACCGTTAAAAGGAAATTTTCGTTAAGGGATGTGGGATAAGAGAATTTATGAAGCATAGTTGGTTGTATCTAACCCCATACCTACATTAAATGAGAAAATATTGAAGCAATCATGAGGTTGGAATTCAAATTTGTTATAAAAACCATATCTCGTGCCACATTTGACACTTTGGTGTCTTGAGAAGTTGAGAAATTGCATCTAAGAGTGAAGAGAAGAGAGCTATTGTATGTCTGAGAGGATTTTTGAGGAACTTGTTGGAATATTTACAAAGGAAGGATTAGCAGGTATTATGGAGGCACAAGGAGCGAAGGTACATTTGTCCCCAAGATGCTAGAGGTCGTTGAGAAAGCAGGTACCCATAGAATCACAACCACAGAAGAAGCAAGAGAAGAGGCCAATTGAGGTCTCTAGGGAGGAACTTAGAACATCCCCGAGGAAGAAAACATAGAAGGAAGTTCGCACGAAGAACAAAGAAGATAAGGGGAAGAATCTTATGTAGAAAGGAAAGAAGTCGATGTAGCATAAGGTGCCTCTATAGATCAATGATAGTGAACAGGACGCCGAATTTCAATGCATGGAGACAGAGGACTTAGAGATTCCTGCTTTGCTCCCACCTTACATGCCACCAAGAAAATCAAACGCCAAGCCAATTAAGGAACAAAAGGAGGGTAAGACTGCCAGGTACACTCCATTATTGTTGGAGTAAGTTCAATTTGAGGACGAAGTGTTGGGGAAGATTGCCCCGCTGAAAATGGAAGACTAGGACTTTAACGATCAGAGAAAATACCCTCAATTTGAAGCAAGTAGATATTTGAAGCAGGCTTGGTACCCAAAAAGTGGATTCACGAGGCTGGAGCCACTCTAGTGGGATGTAGGATTGGAGAGAGTGGGCCTCTTGAATATGTTGAATGTTCCACACTTCGGCCAAAGCACATCCACTACAATTTGTGTACAACAACTCCTCGAATTGGTACATGATGGATGCATCTGGCTAGGGATGAGGATCTTGATTAATGAGATGTTAACCAAAAAAATCACAGTGTTGCCTCATTAAGGGAAAGACCCTGTAGAAAGATTTTTGGGAAAGAATAAGGACAAGGAGATGGCACAAATGATGAAGGAAAAGTTTAGACTAGTGAAAATGTCACAGGGATATGACATCAATTCCATTGATGACCAAGGGGCGCGTTTCACCATGCACATCTTGGCAAGTAAGATAATGAGGAAGTGTAGGGCTAATGAGGTGCCTGTAGCTATAGTATATTTGGCTATGTAGTGCAGCGTAGAAGTCTAGTTTAACTGGGATGCCTCTCTGTGCAAGGAATTTTTGACAGATTCCAGGGAAGCACAGGAAGAGGGGAAGACATTCCACTACGATTAGCGGATAATCCTCATAGCGCTAATTGTGTGGAAAGAACCAGAAGATTCACAATTTCTATCTGTCGAGGTGGATTTTTGTGAGGTAGAAAGGTATGCCTCCCTCTGGTTTACTAAGGAGCCATCGCACGCAATAGAGAATAGGAATTTCTTCGTAGTGATGGCAATGGATCTACACATGGTGGTGAATCAGCATCCAAGGTTGTCACCTAGTTTATATCATAAGTATTTTCACATTGCAGGCTTCCACAGAGGCTATGTGAAGGCAATGAAGGACCCATCTAGGACATGGCACCTGTTAGTGTCGGTCTTGAGCCCTCCATCGGTGATCAAAAGCTCTTTGCATTATGCATAGGTAGGTGTCTCATCACTATCAGTTTTGCATCCCGTTAGGCATGCCATAAAACTGATGGAGGAGCT
>APFE031100892.1:30036-41977 GCA_000404065.3 Pinus taeda
CAGTTGAGTCAGCAGGACATTCCATGGGCAGACTTCATTTCTCATGAGTTCTTTACAGTGCCACCACAGCCACAACCAGAGCTAGAGGCCATTCATGAGGAGGGAGGTCCATCACACCAGCCCGAGATTATTGTTCCGAGACATGTTGTTTCCCCACCGCAGCTTACATATCAGAGGGGTCATAGGACCTTTTTTGCAGCAGCTCGACGAGTACTTTCTCCACAGTAGGTGGAAGGGGTCTCGTCATCATCATCAGGTCAGCGAGTGTTATCTCCACATCAGGTGGAAGGGGCCTCACATTCTTCATCAGTAGAGGTAGTACGGGAGGGCAAACAGCCCATAGTAGAGAAGGAGAGAGCCGGTGACACACAGGTTGATATCATTGATCTTGATGCTCGCTCCCCCACTTCAGATTTGCATGAGATCATCCGACAGAGAGAGGCGGAAAACCACTTGTTACAGCAGAAGCTCAACATGGCCCAATGGACAATAAACTATCTTGAGCAGTGCAACAAGCAACTTGAGGATGAGAAAGAGTTGGATGAGCTGTGGAGGATTCGAAGTGATCGAGTCATCAACCGTAGGAGGCCCGGTGACTTGCTGCCCAAGGAGAGGGAATCCATGCTTATCCAGGTGAATACACACTTAGAGAGGTTGTTGGCAAAGGCCAACCAAGAAAAGAAGCTGCTAAAGAACATGAAGAATCATTATTGGGCAAGGATGCATGTTTGTAAGGCAAGGAGGAAGATTCTTCAAAGGAGGTTGACCGAGGCTCTCAAAGGGAGGAAGAAGACCAACCCGCTCGGTATCTTGGCTGAGGCCTCTCTCACTCA
This sequence comes from Pinus taeda, assembly GCA_000404065.3. Lineage (NCBI taxonomy): Eukaryota > Viridiplantae > Streptophyta > Pinopsida > Pinales > Pinaceae > Pinus > Pinus taeda. The sequence continues at coordinate 30,870 of APFE031100892.1, forward strand.
CCATGATACCCCTTAGCCTCCTCCTAGTAGCAAACCCAAGAAATTTTGAGAGTTTTGAAGCATTTTTGGTATTTTTGGGAATTTTACAGGTTTTGGCCATTTGACTGGTCTCACGCTGCGCGCGACCATACATGGGGGCAACTCAGAACGGGGAAAACTTTGCATTTTTGGAATTGTCATGCAAAAATACACTTACCTATGGATGGGTTTCAGATTTTATGGAGATTTGGGCTTCCAAAGGCTCAAAATGCATGCAAATTTTGACTTTCTGCCCCTATTTTGAGTTGCAGAAAGCTGTCTTGGGAGAAATGACTTTTGAGGGGTCGAATCATATCCAAATTCAAAAGTTCCGGTGGGGTTGGAAAGTAGACTCGCAGACCTTTCCAAAAAGCTATCTTGCACCTGATTTAGACACCGGGAAGGCCCTCAAACAGAGTTGTGAATGTGTGCGACCAGTCAGAGTGATGTGCGCGACCTGTCAAGGAAATTTGCCTGTTTTGACCAGTTCAGCCAGCAAAACACTGTTTTCAACTTGGTTGACTTTTGAGGCATGTAAATGATGGATTTTTGTGTAATTTTCATGGCACTTAGATACTTTTACTCTCCTTGAACACTTCTAGAAGTTTCTGATGTAAATGGTAAATATTTAATTGCATGATAGGTTTCCTAATTTTAGAGGCAAGTTTTTTGATTGCCATTATCTAGTGCTTAGTTGGATTATTTAAAACAACTCCTAGGAACTGAGCTCGACCCTAGGGTGGGGAGCAGGAGTTAGATTTCTAATATTGCTTCTCTTACTCATTTTCATTGGTTGGACTCTTGAGGGAGAGCTCCTATTGTATATTTACTTGTATCTCTGCAATTTGAGGAAAAGGAAGACCAGGGTTTTGCAGACATCATTGGGATTCTTGTGGACTCTTGTGTTGATGGTGTGTTCTCTTATTGTAATTTTAAGTGTGTTTATGTGTTCCATCTCTTTCTTTACTGCCTCTTATTAAACAAATGAAGTGATAAAGTTTGAATTCATGCATGCCATGCTCACCTTTTAAATTTGTTTAAGGTTTATGTTTTCCACTGTCTAGAGAGGATTCAAAGTCATTGTTTGCCCTCTTTAGCTTTTCTCCTTTCTTCCTTGATCATCCATTTCAGCTAAAGGCATCAGTACAAACTCATACCTTGCCCCAAAGACCCCCCCTGCAAAACCTGAGCTCAATCCCCGCACCCTGAATCGCACTCCCTCCAATTGCCACCAAAAACCCCAAAAATTTTAAATCAACCCTCTTTATCAGTTTACTAGCCTAATATCAATGTTCCTAATTGGGTCAGCTCATCCTATTGAAAGATCTACCAAGTTTGACCAGAGAGAGCCTTCTCCTGCCTCGTAGGGCTAGCTACGAGGCTGAATGGTTTGATGTAGCCTTGAGATTTGTCTATCTTAGCCTAGGTGAAATTTCAAGCGCTAACAAGAGGCATTATACAAATTATTTCATGGATCCTCCTCCTGCCAATGGAATCCCCACTGAGCCATTGAAAGTGAATTCTCACACAATGTTCTTTGCAAATACCATGGGTATCGTACAGGTTAAAGTCTCGAGTACTAAATGCAAACTTCTTTATTGCCTTTCCTTTGATAATTGTGACTTTCAGGTTATTTATCTCGTACAATCCAATTTTCATGGGAAGAGTTGGACAATGTAATTTCTTCTTCCTGTGCAAAGTTGTTGACAACCTTGTGGCGAGATGATATGAACTTCTTGCACGAAAATCTTGTCGATGGCATACCTTGGAAAAATATGTGGCGGCTTCGCTCCGCCAAACACTCTAAGGAAGGTGCCATCCGATGAGGCAAACCAATATACGATCTCTGATATTGCCTCCATTGCCCCAGTTGACATGCAAGGTGGTTCTTCCTCAAAGATCATCTTGTATAGAGGAATGAGGAAGTGGTCAGTTAGCTCTCCATAACTACTCGATGGCTGCAATCTGAGAGCAACTCGCAGTGGATGTGCACGGTAAGGTCTTGAGGTGTCAAAGCCCAGTTAATGCAAGGGAATACATTATGTGCATAGATTGCATCTAGTAAATATGAAGACATATAAAACCTCACTTGCTCGCCCTCGGGAGGATTCCAACCATTCACTACATGGATACTTAACTGTCAAGCCAACAAGTTTAACCAGTTGAATGACTTCCCCTCATTCACAACCTAGTTCAATAAAATTTCCCACCCTTCTGGAAAAGTCTCTATGCTTTGTTGACCGTAGATTCTGCAAGCTAAGATGATCAACAACTAATAGGACCTCTTGAGAGACTTTGTCTTATATGTACTGGTGGGTGTCTGTCAAAACTTTGTTGACTCCTTCACCCAACTCTTAACAACATCTTTCATGCAAAAATGACTATTGGTGGCATAGAAGTATGAATCCTTGAATGTTTTTGGCTCAAGAAAATTGTACATATGTCAGTAATCTGTTACGAGAAAAGTAGCAAGCCTCAGTTCACTGGTACTGCCCAAAGGCATGGTCTTCACATCAATATGTGAGACAATCCAACTCATGACATATGCACATGGGAAGCCTGGATAAATTGCATGCAACCCTTTGTAGCCCTGATCTATGGACATTAATGTATACCTGTCGTTCCTCTAGATCTGTTGTAAAGTCCTTTGGAGAAAAATCTTCATTCACTTTCTGCCACATAAGACCTGAGTCCTTTTCTACATACAATTGAGTGTCTGAGTATACTAGCAAGTTTACTAGTGTTTTCTCAACCGCTTCCCTGATACTTCTTTCAGTTGTATCTTTTGAAGCAGTTCTCTTGGGTGCCATCGTAACAGTGACTACTGGAGAGAATTTCTCAACAATTGCGGTACCTATGGGACAGAATAGGAACTCATGTCAAACAAACATTAGCTTTTGCAAATCTATCTTCAAAGCAAGATTAGGCTGCAAATTGGTGAACTAGAGAGAAATATTATGTAATTTTTCTGAACAAGTGAGGGAGACTGGATGTGGGAACTACGTAATGCAAAGTCAAAGACAAGGTGCAGCTTTAGGCTTGAGACTGCGCAATGCGTGGTCCAACCTGGGCAGTGACTGGGAGAGGCTGCACATTACGCAATCTTAATCGCCAAGGTGGTAGACTAAGCCCTAGAAATGGGTAATGCGTAGTTGGGCCAGCTTGTGCTATGCATTGAGTAGTCTCAGAGGCCAAGCCTCAACTTGAGCTTATGAATTCCATAATACATAGCTGGGAAAGGTGAAAAGTAGCCAAGGGAAAGTGCATATATGCCTGGTGAAAGTGTGGGAAACAAGCAAATCCGGAAGATAATGAAAGTTAAAACATAGATATGACTAAGTATGGATGGATCAATTTGAATCATGTGTAGAAAATCAATAAACGGAAGGAAAAAAATATGTGAGGAGAGTCTCCGAAACAACGATCGTTAGTGTGCAAAAACAAGAAAATCAATGTGACACTTATGAAAGGCAAACGACAAACTGAAACAAAAATTCTACAGGCTAATATAAGTTAAAATGCCTGAAACCATTAAGAGAATCAATAAAAACAACACTCATAGAAGCAAAATGACAAAAATCAACAGAAAAAGTGGGAAAAGACGACAAAAACAAAACTCATCCGAAAAAGCGATGACAACTCCATCGAAGGTTCCTTGATCTCCTTGAGAATGCTAGAGCTCCAAGATCAAATGTACAAAATAAATCTAGAGGATTCTATTAAATAGATTTGGGTGGATTGAGGTTTATCACACACATGCTTAAAATGAAGGAAAATGCAACACTTGGTGGAAATTTCTAAAAATAGGAAATGTGCCACCTTCGGGAAACTAACGATGAATCCCTATTTTCTAGGGATTGATTTTTCTCTTTTTTTTCTCTTTTCTTTCTTTCTCTTTCGAGAAACATTCCATGCACATTTCCAAGGAATATTGCGCAATTCTAGGGAACTCGGAAACTTCCCAGCTCAGTGCATTTCACAATTTATGAGCTCAAGGAGTGGATTGCACAGTTTTTGAGCTTAGTGCTGACCTTCCATACATTACTGTGCAATTCTCCTGCTCAAGGCTAAGATGTCTGTCAGGATTGCACAATTTCCATCATTAAGGCTAGATTGCCCTCATGGATTACGCGGTTTCTAGAGGCAAGCCAATAACTGCTGCAAGATCAACTCAAAAGGTTATTTGTGACTCAAAATATTGGTTAAGTATGAAAACAAGCAATCACAAGCACAAATAAAAAGAATAATTCTTGATCAGATCATGAATGCTTGAATACAATAAAATATAAGCTCATGAAAAAAAAATGAAGGCTCCAAAATCAAAGTATAGGCAATATTTTGGGGGTGTTTGTAGTCGCTACAACACTTGTTGATGCACTGGTAGAGCTCCAACCCTCTATATGGGTCTTGTCTCATGCAAAATAGGTCTAAATATTCAAGAAGTATTTTTCAGTTCATCGATTACCATCGCTTATTTACTTAGCTTGCGTTAAAGATATAGTCCCTACCATTCTCTTCGTCGGTGACACACTTAAACAAACCAAGTCAGACTAAGTTGTTTCGATTAGGGATGAGGAGTATATAGATACACAAGTGGAAATAAATGTTAGAGTATTAGTTTTCATCTCTGGTGTTTCTTCGCTGCCAACAGGCCTGAACAATACCCCAACAGAGTCACTTTAGGAACACAAACATTGCTCCACTTCCAACAAGCCTGGATAGTATCTCGACGGAGTTGCTTGCTTCACCTCTCTACGTAGGAAGCCTTTCTCTTCTTTCGCCTTTATTTTATTTTTTCATTCATTTTTTTAATTTTGTTCATAGAACCGTGCATAGGCACTTATTGATTTAATGAGGCAGAAGAGGGATCCTGACTTATTGAGAGTAGAAGAGGTTGTCCCTTTAGAGAAGGATATTTATATATACCTTTGAAACACTTGGTAAGGTTTTCCTCCCCTCCTTACTCTACATGACTTAGCTGACAAGGGTCAACCAAAAATAAGAGACCGGTTAGAGTAGGCGGTACTAGTTATAGGTTCAAGAATTGTGTTTCCATTATGGTTTTCTTCGAAAAGGACGTATTTTCCATCAAAGTATCATCGACTAAAAGAATGCAAGACTCATGCAAATAGAGGGAATAAATAGATAACCAAGCATTGAAATTAGCACAAATTCCTCATGGACTTCACCATGCTAAACAAAAAAGGCAAACAAACAAAGAAACTACTAATCCTTAACTAACAGAGAATAGGCCAAACCTACGTAAAATGATATTTCTAATGTAGCCATTGGCACAGTCGCTGACCTATTCGAAGTTTGAAAATTCATGAAGAAAAGTATGAAAGAAACACATATGCTAGGAAATACATGGATGAATTTCGGTGTTTAGACACACTACGACTTGAAGATACACAACAACAAACTTTTTAACTTTAGAAAAGGGTGAACATAAAGAAAGAAGAAAGCTTTCATTTTGTAACCGTGCTCGCCAAGTATGACTCCTCCAATGACTGAGCGATAGGATCGTGTGATGCAGATGGAGGATGTGAATATTGTGAGAGAGATTTATTTTCAATGTGTGCAATAGAGTGATGAGGAGCCTTGAGAGATACATCAATTCTTCAATCCGCTGAGAAAGCTCCTGATCCTGCATCTGTCTGTGCTCCTCCTCTTCTGGTTGTCAGTTCTACTCTTGCTCTTCAACTTGTTTCCACGTTGTTTCTTCTAATATTGTGCTATTCCTTTCTTATTCTTCCCGCTTCTGCTTCTCTTCTTGTTCTTTCTTCTAATTTTCTTCCTGTAGTCTCCTCTACTCTTCCCCATTCCTTCATTCTACTCTCTGCATCCTCTGTTTCCTCTTCCCCTCTATTTCTAAAGTTGCTTTCATCTTGCGGCTTAGTTCTCCCCCTAGACTATAAAAAACCTTTCTCTTTCCCTTATCCTGGGCGAGGTTACTCCCTTTTGTTGGCATTGCTTATGGAGTAGCTTCCTTCTGCGAAGTCACCTATGAAGTTCCTTCAAAACTAAATGACTCGTGGGTCTTGGAGGCATTATAGAAATTCTTCCATGGATCCTCCTCCTGCCAATGGAATTTCCCATTGAGCCACAAAAAGTGAATTCTCGCACATCGTTCTTTTCAAATACCACGAGGATTGTACAGATTAAATTCTTGAGTACCAAATGAAAACTTATCTATCACCTTTCCTTTAGTATCTGCGACTTTCAGGGTCTTTATCTCGTATACTGACATTTTCACAAGAAGAGTTGGCCAAGGTGTTTTATTCTTCTTGTGAAAAGTTGTTGACAACCCTGTGGCAAGATGATATGACACTTCTTGCATGACAAGCTTGTCGGTGGCATAACTTGGCAAAAGATGTGGCAGCTTCGCTCCACCGAACACTCTAAGTAAGGTGCCATCGGGTGAGGCAAACCAATTCGTGATCTCTAATATTGCTTCCCTTTCCCCAGTTGACATGCAAGGTGGTTCTTTCTTAAAGATCATCTTGTATAGCGGAATGAGGAAGTGGTTGGTTAGATTCTCCATAACTCCTCAATCATTGCAATCTGAGAGAAGCTTGCAGTGGATGTGCACGAAAAGGTTTCGAGGTGTCCAAGCCTAGTTCATGCCAAGGAATGTGTTATTTGCATAGACTGCATCCAATAAATATGTAGACATATTAAATATCGCTTGCTCGCCCTTGGGAGGATTCCAGGAATTCACTACGTGGATACTTAAATGTCGAGCCAAATCAAGCCAACAACTCTGACCAGTTGAACGACTTCCCCTCGTTCACAACTTGGTTCAATAAATTTTTCCACCCTTTCGGAAAGGTCTCTTTGCTCCGGTGAGATGATTAACAAGCTAAGATTATTAACAACTGATAGGCCCTCCTGAGAGACCCTGTGTTATATGTGTTGGTGGTTGTCTGTCAAAACTTTGATGGCTCTTTCACCCATCTCTTAACAACATATTTCATGCTCAAATGGTTGTTGGTGACATAGAAGTATGAATCCATGAGTGTTTTTGGCTGGGGCAAATGGTACATATGTCGGTAATTTGTTGCCAGAAAGGTTGCAAGCCTCTGTACACTAGTACTTATGAAAGTCATGGTATTTACATCAATATGTGAGACAATCCAACTGATGACATATGCACATGGGAAGGCTAAATATCTGCATGCAACCTTGATATATGGACATTAATGTATACCTGCTGGTCCTCTAAATCTGTTGTGAAGTCCTTTGCAGAAAAAGATTCATTCACTTTCTGCCATGTAAGATCTAAGTCCTTTTCTACATACAGTAGAGTGTCTGAGTATACTAGAAAATTTATTGGTGTTTTCTCAACCGATTCCCTAGTTTTGCTTTCAGTGGTATCTTTTGAAGCAGTTCTATTAGGTGCCATGGTAACAACGACTCTTGGAGAAAAGTGCTCAACAACTACGGTACCCATGCGACAGAAAAAGAACTCATGGCAAGAAAACATTAGCTTTTGAAAATCTACTTTTCGAAGAAATATCGGCAGCAAACTAGTGAAATAGTGAGAAAGATTGCACAATTTTTCTAAACAGGATAGGGAGACTAGCTATGGGAACTATGCGTTGCGCAGTCCCAATAGCCAAGGTGCAACCTGAGGCTTGAGATTGCGCATTGTGTAGTCCAACCTGGGCAGTGACAGTCTCAGTGGCGAAGGTTGTAAACTAAGCCCTGGAACTGCGTAATACGTAGTTGGGCGAGTTTGTACTGCACATTGTGTAGTCTCAAAGGCCAAGTCTCAACTTGAGCTTCTGAATTGTGTAATGCCCAGCTGGGCAAGGTGGAAAATGGCCAAGGGAAAGTGCATATATTCCCAGTGAAAATGTGGGAAACAAGTAGATCTAAAAGATAATGAAATTTAAAATATAGATATGACTAAGTATGGATGGATCAATGTGAATCAGGTGCAACAACTCAATAAACTAAAGGAAAAAAAAATATGTGAGGAGAGTTGTCGAAATGACAATCATTGTTCTGCAAAACAAGAAAATCAATGCAACTCTTATGAAAGGAAAACTACAAACTAAAATAACACTTCTACAAGCTAATACAATTGAAAACTCCAGCAACCATGAAGAGAAACAAGCAAAACAACACTCATAGAAGCGAAACGACAAAAAGTGGCAGAAAAAGCGATGACAGCTCCACTGAAGTTTCCTTGATCTCCTCAGGAGTGCTAGAGCTCCAAGATCAAATGTAAAAATGAGCTCTAGAGGTGTCTATTAAATAGATTTTCACAGATTGGGGTTTATGACGCATATGCCTAAAATCAAGGAAAAAGCAACACTTGGCGGAAATTTCTAAAAATAGGGATTGTGGCACCTTCATGAAACAAATGATGAATCCAAATTTTCTAGGGATTGTTTTTTCACTTTTTTCTTTTTTTCGGGAAACTTTACTTGCACACTACCAAGGAAGATTGCACAATTATAGGGAACTGGGCAACTTCCCAGCTCAATGCATTTTGTAGTTTCTGAGCTCAAGGAGTGGTTTCTGTAGTTTCTGAACTTTGTGATGGGCTACCATCCATGACTGTGCATTTCTCAACCTCAAGGCTTAGATGGTCATCAGGATTGCACAATTTCCATCATTAAGGTTAGCGTGTCCTCATGGATTACACATTTTCTGGAGGCAAGCCCAGAACTGCTGCAAGATCAAGTCATAAGGTTAATTGTGACTCAAAATACAGTTAAGTATGAAAACAAGTAATCACAAGCACATATAAAAAGAACAAGTCTTGATTAGATCATGAATACTTGACGAAAATCAAATCATAGGAAAAATTTTGGAGGGTGGTTGTAGCCACTACAACATATGCTTATGAAAAAACATACTTTCCTAAAGAAATATTAAACTTCACAGAGAAATTGACAGTTAGTGAACCTTATTTAGTAGTAAAGATCCTTCTCTTCTTCCTTCTTTTCCTTCTTCTGAGGTTCTCCCACTTCTTCAGCTACATGAGTGATCCAAGTGGATATTGGTGGTCACCTTCCAAGTCCACTTGGATCCCCACCATTTTTTCTTTCAGATTTTAAGCTTCCTTAGTTGTAGCATAGTTTACTATTTTTAGTAGTTTTTCGGGTCCTAAACTTCTGAAGTCGTTTTGAGGCCCTAAACGACGATTTTTGGGAAAACTAGGAGCAACACGGGTCTATGAACTAATGTTTTTCTTCCAAAGTTGTAGTTCTCGGATAGATCTTTCTAACATGATATTGTGTGCGTCAAACGGAGATCATATGCCAAAGTTACGACCCCAAGAAGTTGATGTACCAATTTACCCAAACAGGGCCCACAGTTTGGCGTTTCATATTCTAGGGTTAGGTTTTTGGATGTTTAGGGTTTTCCATTGTTTCTCAACAATAAATAGGCCTTCGATCCTCATTGTAATATAGTTTAGACGCATGTAGCTGCCACATCTCTTCTTAGAGATAAGCTACCATTGCCCTAGTTGGTTTATTTCCATTGCTGTTTGTAAGCATATTTCAATATTTTACATTAATGCAATGAAGTATTATTTCTACTGCAACTTTGTGTTTATGGTTATCTCTGTAATTTGTTGCGTTCCTGTTTAAATCCGGGTCAGTGGTGTAAGAGCAGTTTGCTTTTTATCTGTTTTTCTTTGCACGTCCCCAACGAGGTCGGGATATAAGGAGTTAGGGCTTGAACTGGTCGAACCTTTGCATGACCAGCCTGACAAATCCCGATGGCCTCCCATGGCGGATGAAAAGAAAGATGAGGGGGCAAGAGATCCTATCAAAATCTTGCTTGAAGAAGCCCTCAAGCGACAAAGGAACACAATGATGGACAACTTTACCCAGATCCTTCAACGGCTACCCAGGGTTGATGCATCGGCTTCCAATAGCTACTCTGGAAATGCCACACCATTTAAGGTACAGGTTAATTTTGAAATCCCCATATTCGAGGGTCAGATAGATGCAGATTCCATCGATAAATGGTTAAATCTACTAGAGGGTTAATTTTCTGTTCATGATTTTTCTAGTCAGGAAAATATTATTTTCGCTCTTCTCAAAGCAGCTCCCCACATCAAGGATTGGTGCGAAACCTACTGCAAGAAGAAGCTCACTATTTTTAGCCACACCCACTTGGGATTCATTCCGGGATGCCATCAAGGAGCAGTACTACCTTGTCGGAAGCTATGAGGATTAATACATAAAGTGGACCACACTACAGCAAGGGAGGGATGAAGACATGCCGAAGTTTACCAATATTTTCCAATACCCTTCACACAAATTTGGGTATCAAGGATTCAGAGCAGCATTTGGTACTCAAATACATGACTACCTACACAAGTACATCTAGGAAGAAATAGAATTCCTGAACATCCCCTCACTCGGCACAGCATACCAATATGTCGTCAAGGTCGAGCAAAAGTTTAAATAGAAGAAGCGAGACTTTGGATCTGCGAATCCGAAGTAAGGGAAAGGTGCCCCCAAACCACAGAACAAAGGACAAAGCCAAGGCAGGGTGACCCAAGACAACCCGCCAAAGCTGCAAGCAAATAATAACATCGTGAAGCCGAAAAGGGACACAGGAAAGTGGTGTGAGTTCCATAAGAGCTCCACTCACAACACAACTGAGTGTCGGGCCAAGTAGTCACTGGTGGCCAAGCTAAAGGTTTCAGAATCAGATGCATGTTTCGACTCTGAGTCAGAAACCGACAAGGGGAATGACAAAGGGAAGCAGATTATCGATGTGGAGCCTAATGCCACTATCTGCAACCAAAAAGATACAGAATGAGGAACTGGAAGATCCAGAGGAGGAGGAGCATCTCTTCCACTCCCAGATGTGGGTAAAGGGCTCCCCTATATAGTTCATTATCGATAGCGGGAGCCAAAAGAACCTCATTTTGACAGAGGTCGTGAAGCGGCTGGGCTTACCGACCACAAAACATCCACAACTGTACACCATCGGGTGGCTTCACCAAGGACAGGATCTTTGCGTGAGCCAACAGTGTCACCTTCCATACAACATCAAGCCCTTCACAGATGAAGTATTGTGTGACATTGCTCCCCTTGAAGTTTGTGATGTATTAT
>APFE031100897.1:7590-26150 GCA_000404065.3 Pinus taeda
CCCCCCCCCCCCCCCCTCTCAGTATTATTTCCAACGGAGCAGGGCAAGACGTTCCACTACGCATGGCTTTTGCTCTAGATCATACTAGTGGTGTGGGAGATACCTGAAGATAGTTAATTCCCTTCGTTCGCACTGGCCTTCTAGAGGCAGTGAAGTATGCTTCGCTATGGGCAACCAAGGATGCACAACGTATAAAAGAAAGCAAGATCTTTTGGATCTTGATGGAGATGAATGGATGGGGATCAATCACAAGCCTCGGTTGTCGCTGATGAGCCTCATACATGGGTAATTATATGGGCTCATTTTACGTCCTAACCTAGTCAAATCAACCATTCGCTTAAATTATTGTATGCTTTTCTAATTATATTTATGCTTATAGGGTCAGTTGAGTTAGTTATTATGCCATGTGGTCTAACATGTATTTAATGCAGATTATTGATGGATTTCGAGGTCAAAGTCAAGGATTTAGTGGCCAAACTGTAGAAATAACTCAAAGTAGATAGAGGAGAGGACTTATAGGATGGAATACCCCTCATTTATTGCTCCTCACTTCGAATTCCCATTCATTCAGCTCAGAGTACAAGCAGTTGAATCATGCACTAGAAGGCATTTGAGCAAGTGAAAGATGATTGATACTTATCTCGAGTTTTGGGAGCCAAGCCTCCCTAATTTTAAGGAAGTTGTTGGTAGCTTCAAATGTATAAGTAGAGAGGCCTAGGGCCTCACTAGGGTTGACTTTTTGCTTGGGAAAACTCTGCTCAAATTTCGAGCTTACTATTGTATGATAGTTTTATGTAATCTTGCTATTTTTTGATAATGAAGATGGAATCCTTTTTGAGCTAGCACTGAGTTACCTCAGAGGGCTAAAGCTCTTGGGTTAGGGCCCAATCCAAGCATACAATCTTCTCTTCACTTGTATTTTTATGCTTTACTTCAGTTTGTAGATTAGTTTGTTGTTAGATGTATTTCTCTTATGGTTAAGAATAGGTTGCTTTTGATGATTTAATAGCTTGCTTCCATCTGTGTTTTCTGTAGCAAGTTAAGCAATGATCATAGAAGATTCAAAAGGCTAGAAATAGTGCCTTGTCCTCTATTCCTCCCTCTGGGACCATGATTTGAGGCAAAGACTCTCTTGCTGCCCCAAAAACACAGATTTTTCTCATTCCTAGGACTTCTAGTGTTTGCAGCTCTTTAGTAGATTGATAATCCAATTTTGTTTTGTTTTAGATCTTCTTCATGTTCACTTCCTAATTTTTAATAGTCCTTTTCATGCTTTACTTTCTTACAACATTTCCTAGCATTTCCTTCTATGCATCATAGTTTAGGCCATTTTAATGCAAAAGTCTGTTTTTTAGAATGCACTCATTTCATTGGGTTGCTTGATTTTCTTGGTTGACTGTCAATTTCTATGCAACATATCTCTTGCAGTAGTAGGCTAGCTTACCAAAAATCACACCCTCCATCTGATCCATTCCCTATAGGTCTCTCAAACCTCACCTTAATTCTGCCCTAGTTTCCTTCACTTTTCATAGAACGTCGTCCTCTATCCTTAAGCAAACCCAATCATATTTTTCTATCCTTGTGATTCATGGTATACCTTAGGCACCCTAACACCTCATTCCAACCTTCATTTATCTTTTCTTCCCACTCTCACACCCTCAAAATAGTGAAAAATTTTCTCGGCCTCCTCCTGTAGGCCTCCTGTAGTTTCCCTGTTTTCCTCTTGTAGTTTTCCTGTGTCCTCTTGTATTTTTCTTATAGGCTTTCTTTTAAAGGATGAGTGTGGGAAAATCCTCCAGAAGGCCACCTAATACCTCCTAGGACCCTTCCACACCATCCTACATCCCCTCAAGCTCCAAAGCCGCCCTCTAATGCCACCTGTTCGCTGCCACACTCACACACAATAAATTAAATGCATGTTAAATTCACATAAAAACACATAAAAATCCAAAAATATGTTTTTTTACTTATTTACTTCTAGAAATAGCATGGTTAGATTTTGTTTACTTACTTGAGTAGGTAATGGCATTTCTTTCTTGGTTTTCATAGTGTTTTTGGAAAAAGTATAATTAGCTTGTTAATTAGGGTTTACTAGGTTTTGCTTCACATTCGAGTCTTTCTCCTTTCTACAGTTAGAATAACATTTGTAGAGTAATCTACTTTTCCATTCATTACACATAGAGCTTCTTCTAAAATCTATAGAGGTTGGCTTGAGCTCCTAGTGATCTTGCGCCGGCTGACCAAGTGACAACCTGTAGTGAAAACTAGTACTTGTGCATATAGCACCGACGCTTCCAAGTTTGTTACGAACTACTGGGTTGATAAAAGTAAAGTTAGCAGCCCAGTAGTTGCAACATTATTACTGCAATATTGGCTTTCACCACTTTTTGGTGCTGTTTCCGGGGAAGCATCAGAGTATTTTGTGATTACTACTTTCTTCTATTTCCTATTGCAACATTCTGCTACTAGTTTATTTCGACAAAAGTAGACTAGTCATTTATTTTCTTTCAGTTCTGCGTTTCCTTGCTCTCCTTTTCAATTCTGCAAATTTCCATTCTAGAAAGTTCATTTCAGCTAGTTGCAATTTGTTTTGTTTAACCACAATTTCAGTTTCTATAGGTACTTTCAGTGTGTGGAGAAAGAAACAAAAAACCAACCAAAAATATTTCCTTTCATGCCTCGTAGGAATAGAGATAACTTAGGAAAATTTTTGCCCGACACCCCCCATTGCTTCACACAACCAACCTTCTCTTTTCTTTAGTGGCTGCAATCAAGAAGAACCCTTAGGTGAACAACCATACATATTTGAAGAACTTATAAGGGAATAACAAGAAGAAGAAAACATTCCTCCATAGCCAATGGCTGAAAATAGAAATGCTAGGAGAAATGGAGAGAGAATAGAGGGTACCTTCCCCATTCGGGAAACCAATGGGGACACCAAAATGAAGAATATAAGTCCTTCAGCCCTACCTCACTTCTATGGTCTGCCTATAGAAGATCCTGACACCTTCTTGTTCTAGTTTGTTGTCATCTGTCGAACTTATGACTATGCAGAAGACGAGCAAAATTTGAGATTGTTCCCTTCTACTCTCAAGGATGTAGCATTGCACTGGCTCATGGGATCACCTGGAAATAGCATCACAACTTAGGCTCAGATGCATCAGGCCTTTAACGACAAGTACCGAGACTATTATAGGTCAAAAGATACTAAAGAATAAATCTTCTGAATGACCATAAGAAGTGATAAGTCCCTGGAATACTATGAAGAGAGGTTCTAGCTCAGTTACAAAAGGGCCAAGTGTACACTTGACCCTAAGTCTTTGAAGTTGGTCCTACTTAGGGGAATTCAGGAAGACCTTTTAGACACCCTCCATCTACTGGCTGGGGGAGACATCTACCAACTATCCTATGAGGACATAAAGACTATTTTTAGAAACCATTCTAGAGCAGCCAGAAAGAAAGGTAGGGGGAGTCAACCCATAACCAGTATCGCTTCTTCCAATTCATCCAATAAAGGTGAAATTGGAAACATGTTGGAAGACTTCAAGAGTGAAATGTTGCAAACTCTTGCCATGTAAATGGATACTTTACATATCAAAAGAAAATAAGAGGAAGCAGAGAGGGCTTTGGCCATTTTTTGCCCTATATGCACCAGGAGGCATCCTAGGAATGAATGCCCATTGAACTCTATAGAGGTTTGTTTAGTCTGTGAAGAAAATCATTATATAGATAAGAGCCCTTCCTTACCTACACTTAATGTTGTATACCAAGGGGCCAAAGGAGTCACTGAACAGATCTATTACATAAACCAAAGGAGGCTGCATGGACCTAGACCATACCAGCAGGGGATGCAAGGGACATCTTAGGCATACTACAACCCCAACCAAGTGAACTCCATACCTTCTTGGGGCCCCCTACTCATCCTTCCTGGTCCACGCCTCCTCCTTGGTCCTTCAAATCTCAATATCATGCCCAACCATCCACCCATTCATTTCAATCCTATGTAAAACAGCAACCTCAATGGAATGCATTTCATCAGGGGTGGAGGCCCCAATAAAACTCTTCCTGCTCTTCGACCTCCACCACCTGCCCAACCACAACCGTTACCTTTTGCTCCACCAAGGCAACCCCAAATGCCTGCCCAGCCAAATCTAAACCCGAACAACAAATAGGCTCAGCAAATGTATAGTGGGGAACCATCATGCCCAACTTATGTTGTGGAGATTCAAGAAATTAACTTGTGATCCGAGAAAGTTCTCCTAGATAGCCAACCTCCACCTAGGGAGGTTGAGGAAGATAAAGAGGAAAGTGAACCTAAAGCAGATCCACCCTTTCCTGAGAGACTATCCATGACAACCCAGCCTACCCCACAAGAGACTAAACTCTTGGGAGAATTGAAACATTTATGTGTGAAGATACCACTTCTCCAAGCCATAAAAGATGTGCCTATCTACAATAGTTTGATCAAAGAGAAGTGCTTTAGGCATCCAGGAAGGTGCAAAAGAGATGCCCCAACCATCAATGTCATAAGACAACTATCCAACCTGATGTTGGGGAAAATAATCTGTCCAAAATATCTAGACCCTGGAAGCCCATTAGTTGATGTCCACATCAATGGCACAATGGTCCCACATACCTTGATTGAGCTTGGAGCTGTCATTAATGTGATGACGAAGGAAAAAATGCTCAAACTTAACCTCCAAGGCTCCTTGAGGAAGACCACGACAGTGCTGCAGCTAGCAGACCACTCCACAGTGACCCCTGAGGGGATTATGGAAGATGTGATGGTCTCCATCGATTCTTGGGGGTACCCTATTGATTTCTTAGTTCTCCAGCCAAAGGAAAAGCTCATTAGGTATCCTCTCATTTTGGGAAGACCCTGGTTGGCTGCACCCGATGCCTACATCAACTGTCGAGTTGGGAACATGACCATAAAGGACGGGAATATGTCCAAGCAATTAATCCTATATCCTCCTGCCCAGCCCTTGCTAGAACATCATCTACCTCTCTAGTTGGAGGAGGAGGATGAGGATGAAGTTTATTCTGCACCACTTTGTGGATTAGAAATCGCCATGGGGGGAAAACCGCAAGATGAAGATGATATGATTGAAAATTTGTTCAGAATCCACCTCCCAGTTTATCGCCATTAGAAGACACAGTAAGAGAAACCCAAAACAACCCCTCAACTGATCTCTGTATGGCTGACTCCACTTCTCTGTGTGTTAAAAATATAGAGTTTGGCCCAGAAAGAACATTGAAAATCAATCCATACCTATCTAGTTCCTAGGAGAAGGATCTATGCAGCATACTGAGAAAACATATAGATGCCTCGCCTGGAGTTATAATGAGATGAAGGGACTGCACCCTTTAGTATGTACTCATCATATATACATCAAGGAATATTGCAAGCCATTCAGGAAACCTCAAAGGAGAATGAACCCAACACTTAAAGATATTGTTAAGGAATAACTGCAGAAATTGCTTGATGCAAGATTCATTTATCCCATCTCTGATAGTGAATCGGTATCTCCTTTGGTGCTAGTGCCAAAGAAAAATGGTAAGTGGAGAATCTGTGTCAATTATTGGGAATTGAACAAAGCCACTAAAAAGAACCATTTTCCTTTACCTTTCATAGATCAAGTGTTAGACGGTCTGGTAGGGAAAAATATTTTCTCCTTCCTAGATGGGTTTAGTGGGTACAATTAGATTCAAATCAGCTTGGAAGACCAAGATAAGACCAATTTCACTTTTCCTTGGGGTACCTTTGCATACTGGGTCCTTCCTTTTGGTTTGTGCAACACTCCAGCCACTTTCCAAAGAGCAGTATTGTGTATATTTTTTGAACTAGTTCATGATGCAGTAGAAATATACATGGATGATTTTACCACTTATGGCTCTGACTTTCAGGAAGCTTTATCTAACCTAGGACAAGTTCTGGATAAGTTTATTAATATGAACCTATCCCTTAATATGGAAAAATGTGAATTTTTGATGACTGAAGGGACTGTGCTAGGTCATGCAATATCTTAACAAGGATTGTAGGTGGACCCCAACAAAATTGCCATCATCCAAAGGGTCCCACCTCCTCAAAAGGTGAGATATGTCAGAAGCTTCCTAGGCTTAGCTGGATATTACAGGAGATTCATTAAAGATTTCAGTAAGTTAGCCCCTCCTTTGTTTGGCCTCCTAGGCAAAGATGTTGAGTTCATATGGTTGGAAAACTATCAAGAAGCCCTAGATACCTTGAAGAGAAAACTAGTGACTACCCCAATTCTCAGAGGCCCAAACTAAGCCCTACCCTTTCACATTCACACAGATGCCTTAAACAGAGTAATAGGAGCAACATTAGGACAAATTGATGAAAAGTTACCTTATGCCATATACTTTATAAGCAAAAACTTGTCAAAAGCAGAGTTAAACTATACAGCGACTGAGAAGGAATTCCTAGCTATCTTGCATTCCTTAAACAAATTTAGACATTATATCACATGCTATCAAACCTTTGTGCACATTGATCATGTTGTAATTAGATATTTAATGAACAAACTAGATGTAAATGCTCACATTATTAGATGGTTTCTTTTATTGTAGCAGTTTGATCTGACCATTATTGATAAGCTTGGTAAAGAGAATGTTGTTGTTGACTTTTTATCTAGAGTAAATTTTCTTGCAAGAGAAGAAGGAATGGTGGATGACAAAATGCTAGATGAACACCTATTTTCCATATAATTACTCTCTCCATGGTTTGATGATATAGAAAACTAATTGGTTTCAACACAGTTCCCACTACACCTATCCTCAAAAGAGAAGAGAAATATAGTAAGGAAAAGTGCCCCTTTCACCTGGATTGGAGGCAATCTCTTCAAACTTGGCCCAGATTAGACCTTGAGAAGATGTGTCAGGGAGGAGGAATTCTTTGACATCCTCCTGACCTATCATGACAGGCCTTGTGGAGGTCATTTTGCAGCAAAAATAACCGCCTTCAAGATATTACAAGCACGCAACTACTGGCCCACTCTTCATCAGGATGTGAGGAAATACATGAGCCAGTGTGATCGGTGTCAAAGGATGGGGAAACCCACTCCAAAGGATGAAATTCCCATGCAACCTCAAGTGACCTTTGAGCCATTTGAGAAGTGGGGCATGGATTTTGTGGGGCCTATAAACCCTCCTTCAAAGCAGAAGTAGTACATCATTGTGTGCACCGACTACCTGACAAAGTGGGTAGAGACAAAAGAAATCAAAGCAGTGACATAGGAAAAAGTAGTTGAGTTCTTGAGGGAAAACATATTCTACAAGTTCAAGTATCCGAGAGAGTTGGTAACAGACCAAGGCAATCAATTCACTTCCAACCTGATTAAAGACCTGCTCACACATCATAAGATCAAGCACAGGACTTCCACCCCCTACCATCCACAAGCCAATGGGAAAGTGGAGGTCACTAACAGAGCATTGGAAGGGATCCTAACCAAGGTAGTGAACAACAGCAAAAGAGACTGGGGATCATATTAGTTGAGGCCACTTGGGCCTACAACACAACATGGAAGACCACCACTGGGTTCACACCCTATGAACTGGACTATGGGAAGAAGGCTTTGTTGTCAATAGAGTTTGAATTCAATACCCTAAGGATGGTAGCTCAACTGGACCTGGACCTCAGCCATGCACATAAGGAGAGATTACTTCAACTCAATGGATTGGATGAATACAGATTACAAGCCCTTCTCCATACAGAGGTAGTTCAGCTTCAGAGAAAGATATGGAATGATAGAAATATCAGGGAGAATAAATTCCAAGAGGGAGATTGGGCACTACTCTATGATTCAAGATATAAATATTTCAAAGGAAAGCTGAGGACAAGATGGTTGGGACCCTACATTGTGGAGAAATGCAATGACAATGGTTCAATTCTGATCAGAACCATTAATGATGAAGCCATCCCCATGCTTGTCAATGAGCATCGGTCGGAAGTATACAAGAAACCCCTCTCCAAGCGAGAGTTTATTGAAGCTTTGAATAAAATAGTGACGGTAGTGGAGCATGTCTTAGCTTCCACTTCACCCACTCACTGAAGAAGAAAGAAAGAAAAAATAAGGGCTCAAGTGAAAACCTCCATGAGGCGCTTGAGTCACATCATTGGGTTGAAAACATCTTCTGAGATGACCTAGTGATGTCAAAAATAAAAATAAAAAATAAACAAAAAAAGAGGAAAAGAATAAGATCCCTGGGTGAAAACCTCCCTTGGAGGTGCCCAGGGTAGGCAATTAAGGTGAAAACCTCTCTGAGGTGCTCTATTTGTTTAAAAAAAAAAAATAGAAAGGATTGCATTGTAGGAGGATTACAAGGAGCAAAAGAAGGTGCCAAGGGGACCCTAACAGTCATATCAACATCCATATCATCTTCTCCACACCTTCCTCCATCATTTTTGGCATTTCTTTCACCCCATTGTACCTCTTATTCCAAAACTATGTTTTCTATAAGAGGCTTTGTGTTTTCTACAGGAGGCTCCTATAGGAATTACAAAGAGTTAAAAGTGTCTACAGAAGGCAGTTTGAGGGAAAAGAAAGGCTTCATGAGGAACCTATAATCCCTCTTACCATCTTCAAACCTCCTTGCCATCATTTCCAAGCGTGCAACACACTCCAAGCACCATCATTATTATCATTTCCCTTTCCAAGAAAAAAAACACACAAAACAGTTTTTCAATTTTGAAAAAAAACACAAAGTTAAAAAGAGGAGAAGGCACCATTAACTTTACCTGAAGCTTACCTACTACTCCTCCATCATTCATTTCCACCTTTGGCATCATTCACGAGCTCCAAGCACAGGGAAATAGATGAAGTTTCAAGGGGAGAAGCAGCTACATGAGCTCCTGTAGGAATTCCTATAGCGGTTGATCCCATAGACGTCCAGCACGAGTAGCAAGGGACAACACATCTGAAGGTTGAAAGGCACCTGCAACTCAGCTCTAGCAAAGAAAGAACCTACAAAAACACACAACAACACATCAGCAAGCAGAGACAGCATGCATGAAGGAAATGAAGGCATGCAGCCGAGAAAGCCACAACACCTCACAGTCGATGGCAACAAATACACTTGGATCACAGGTAAGTACCTAAGTCACTCCTCTATCTACATTTGTGTAATTAGAAATCATACGAAGGCAACAATATGGTTGAAATAGTAAGAGGGAAAGGTGGCCAGTTAACTTGGCCACCTTCATTAAGTTGACTCCACTTAACCGAGATATCACCCACACATGCGCACAGTCAACTCAAGCAAAAGATGCCAAGGACAGGTAGTGGGAGGAAGAGTTAACTCTGATGCCATAATGAGGAGATGATTATGAGGGAGGGTCATGATGAACACATAGGTGGGGACCAACAGTCCTAATCTAGGCAATGTACAACTTGCCATCTCACCACTCATAACCAAAAACAGCCATAAAAGGTAATGAGAACTCCTCCCCACGCATTCTCACCACATTTTCTTCAGTTTCTCCTCATAAATCAGCCACACCGTAGTCTTCTTATGCCCCCACAGCCTTGTATCCACCATCCCCCATCGATTTCCTCCATATTTTCTCTCTGCATCTTTTACAGGAGCCCTACAAGTTTTGTACAGGAGCACCTACAGGAATCTATAGGAGGGATAGTGGACTTCTACAAGAGGGGCAGTGAGTCATTTTGAAGGGAAGAAATGGGAGTTTTGGCACGAATTTTAGTCTAGAGAGTAGGGTTCATGAATGCACTTTTTTGAATATCAAAATGTGAAAGAGTGGATCTCAAATTGAAGATAAAATTAGTCTTTAAGAGGGTAGAAATACATAAAGAAAATTTTATGTTTAAAAAAAAAAAAAAAAACACAATCCCCTCAATTTTTCTATTTTCACTCAAATTCTTTGTCTCCACCTCCATATCTAGTTTTCAAAAGAAGTATAGGTAGTATGATAGGGGGATTTATGAGAAAAAAGCCCACTAACTCCATTAGACTCCATGCACATCCTCAAGTGGTGGAAATTTTTACAAGGGCGAACTGGATGAACTTATTTGAGAAGTTTAGAGGGTTTGATGATGAAATTGCCTAGGAATTTGCTCTCTCTCTGGTCCCTCAAATAGGAACTCATTCTACTGTAACCATTAGGGGCCTCTCCATTGAAATAACCCCTGAATTCATCAGTAGGGTCACTACCCTTCCTCTTGGGTTGCCTTGGAGTAAGGATGAGAAAACAATTGGCCAGGCTGCCAAGAGGAAATTTTTCCAAGCTAATGAAACCCCTATTGAAGGAAAAAATGGA
This sequence comes from Pinus taeda, assembly GCA_000404065.3. Classification (NCBI taxonomy): domain Eukaryota; kingdom Viridiplantae; phylum Streptophyta; class Pinopsida; order Pinales; family Pinaceae; genus Pinus; species Pinus taeda. Next base: position 17,888 of record APFE031100897.1, read on the forward strand.
ATTACGAGGGCTAGTGTACCATATCCCTAGGATGAGGTTAGCTACCAATTGATCAAATACATTTCTTGTGAGGGGAGGCACAACATTGTTTATGGATATCATTTCAGAATCCTCCAAGAATTGAGATATGGCATGGATACCCCATCACATCAAAAGCTCAATATCTCTTACTTTCTCCTTCAGTCCCTCATTGACTCTAGCACCAAGGTACAAGAAGGAAATTCACAGAAAATAGCTCACCATGGCCTGATCAAGATCCTAGTAGAAGAATCCCTCCATACCCTTACAATCCCTATAGCATGGGAAGTTTTCAGGAACATGACAACTGAGGATGACATCAAGGCATTAACTTATGATGTCAATCCTACTGTCAGTGAGGAGGGAGAACAGCAAGGAGGAGAAGATGAAGCCAGTGGTGACACAGTAGAGCAAGAGATGAAGGAGGAAATAAAATAAATAGAGGAGGGGAGAATTGAAAAGATAGAGCAGGAGGAGGAAAAAGAAATAGAAGAGGGAGAAAAGAAGGCAGAGAGGGCAGAGCAAGAAGAAGAGTCCCCCGAAACTTTAGAAAGAGAAGCAGTAGCTGCCCTCACTACCCTTGATACCCCAGTCAAGCAGAAGTAGAAGAGGAAAAGAAAAACCTCTATGTATTTCAAGGCAAGGAAGAGTACCAGAATTAAAACAGGTAAACCTTAGCCCTCATCAAAGAGTCCCATTGACATTGAATATTCACCATTTAGCCAGGTGAAAGAATCTCCTTCCAAGACACCCATAACCTATGAAAGGAGGACTACAAGATCTTCTACATGGAAGGGAAAGGAAATCCTACAGGACCCCATACCAGTCATGTAAGAGGCTAAAACAGTCTTACAAGAGACACTGTCCAAACTACAAGAGATAGAAAAAATTGAAGAAAAGATAGGAGGACAGCCAGAGGTGAAAGAGGAAGCACAAGAGATACAAGAACTTGACCCCCAGCCTAATCTTGACTCCTATTACAGGCTACTTGAGGGAGGCAAGATAATCCCACATAAATTTGCAATTCCACTATTTTCTGAATTGGAAAAAGTGAGAGTGAGAACGCATAGGTGGATGCAGATAGCCAAGTCCAAAGGAGTTGAGGATATTGGCCACATGGAAGACAAACTTAGGGAAATGTGTAGGGAATTGAGTGCTCTCAGAGATAGAGAAGCCATTACAAGAAGCCACCTTGAGAAAGAGAATGAAATACTAAGAAGGCAACCGAAAGAGAAAGAGACTCATCTGGCATACATGGCCAGCTTATCCATGGAAGCATTACAATGCAAAACACCTGCCAAACCTTATGGCCTCTATCTAAAAGATCAATGGCTTCAATTCCAAATAAAAACTTTGGCACAAAGAGGCATAATTCCTTTCCAAGATTATAGGCAGTTCATGGATTTGTGTGACCAAAGCACCTCTCAGGACAAAGCAAAGATGGCAGAGTTCTATCTATACAACATGGCCCTCATAGACCTGAATGTGTGGGATCCCAATGCAAAGCTAGGGGATCTGCAATTAATGGCCATGGCATCATGGATGAACCATGAAGAATTGAGGGCAGCAAAAATGAAAATACTGTTAATAAAAGAGTAGAATGAACCATTGATGATAAGAGTTGAGACATCAGATCCTATGGCACTCATCAACACACACAACCTGCTTTCCAATGACCCTTAGATTGCCCCTAAATATCTAGCCAAGCAGGAACAAGCCATTACATACTTTGAAGATATGCTTAGGCTACTTGGGGATGATTGTGTGCATGCATGTATGAGAAGATGGAACACCTTACCCCACAGTTTGCAGATAAGAGAATACCATTCCCCCATGAGTTGAAGGAGGCATTGAAAAGAGTGCCAATGTACAAGCACTCCATGCAAAGGCAGAAGGTCAACTAGATTGGCCTCAGACTGAGTTCTCCATTCATATTAGGCATGCTAGAAGGTAAAAAAGAAGAAGAAGAGAAGGAGCAATGGAAGGACATAGACAAAAAGGAAATATTTTATGGAGAACATGAGCATACCACATCAGAAGCCTGGGATGCTAGGGAGGCCACCGGGGGCATGAAAGATGAAGAGCTTGACTAGGTTGCTCAGAGGATGAGAAACACCTTCAGTAGGGGGTGATGATGAGCCTCATAAATGGGTAATTATATGGGCTCATTTTACCTCCTAACCTAGTCAAATCAACCATTCTCTTAGCTTATTGTATGATTTTCTGATTATATTTATGCTTAAAGGGTGAGTTGAGTTAGTTATTATGCCATGTGGTCTAACATGTATTTAATGCATTATTGATGGATTTCGAGGTCAAATTCAAGGATTTAGTCGCCAAACTGCAGAAATAACTCGAAGTAGGCAAAGGAGAGGAATTAGAGGATGGAATCCCCCTCATTTATTTCTCCTCACTTTGAATTCCCATTCATTCAACTCGGAGTACAAGCAGCTGAATCATGCACTAGAAGGCAGTCGAGCAAGTGAAAGATGATTGATAGTTATCTAGAGTTTTGGAAGCCAAGCCTCCCCGATTTTAAGGAAGCTGTTGGTAGCTTGATATGTATAAGTAGAGAGGCCTAGGGCCTCACTAGGGTTGACTTTTTTCTTGGGAAAACTCTGATAAAATTTTGAGCTTACTATTGTATGACAGTTTTATGTAATCTTGCTATTTTTTTATAATCAAGATGGAATCCTTTTTGAGCTAGCACTAAGTTACCTCAGAGGGCTGAAGCTCTTGGGTTAGGGCCCAATAAAAGCAGCCAAGATTCTCTTCACTTGTATTTGTATGCTTTACTTCAGTTTGTAGATCAGTTTGTTGTTAGATGTATTTCTCTTATGGTTAAGAATAAGTTGTTTTTGATGATTTAGTAGCTTACATCCATTTGTGTTTTCTATATCAGGTTAAGCAGTGATCAGAGAAGATTCAAAAGACTAGCAATAGTTCCTTGTCCTCTCTTCCTCCCTTTGGGGCCATGATTTTAGGCAAAAACTCTCTTGGTACCCCAAAAACACAGATTTTCCTCATTCCTAGGACTTCTAGTGTTTGCAGCTCTTTAGTAGATTGATAGTCCAGTTATTTTTTGCTTTATATATTCTTTATCATGTTCACTTCCTGATTTACAATAGTCCTTTGCCTGATTTCCTTTCTTACAGTATCTCAGAGCATTTCCTTCTATGCATCATAGTTTAGGCCATTTTAATGCAAAACTCTATTTTTTAGAATGCACTCATTTCATTAGATTGCTTGATTTTATTAGTTGATTGTCAATTTCTATGTAGTAGATCTCTTCTAATAGTAGGCTAGCTTACCAGCAACCACACCCTCCATCTAATCCATGCCCTGTAGGTCTCCCAAACCTCATCTCAATTCTGCCCTAGTTTCCTTCACTTTTCATAGAACTTCTTCCTCTCTCCTTGAGCAAACCCAATCATATTTTTCTCTCCTGGTGATTCATGGTAGAATTAGGCAGCCTAACACCTCATTTCAACCTTCATATACCTTCTCCACCCACTCTCACACCCTCAAAATAGCGAAAATTGCTCTCAGCCTCCTCATGTAGGCCTTCTATGGTTTCCTTGTTTTCCTCCTATAGTTTTCCTATGTCCTTCTGTAGTTTTTCTTGTAGGATTTCTTTTTAAGTATAAGTGTGGGAAAAGCCCCTAGAAGGCCACCTAAGACCTCCTGGGACCCATCCACACCATCCTACATCCTCTCAAGCTCCAAATCCACCCTCTAACACCACTTGTTCGCTGCCACACTCACACACAATAAATTAGATGCATGTTAAATTCACATAAAAGCACATAAAAATCCAAAAATATGTATTTTGCTTATTTACTTCTAGAAATAGAATGGTTAGAAGTTATTTACTTCCTTGATTAGGTAATGGCATTTCTTTCATGGTTTTCATAGTGTTTTTGGCAAAAGTAGAATTAGCTTGTTAATTAGGGTTTACTAGGTTTTGCTTCACATTCGATTCTTTCTCCTTTCTACAGTTAGAATAGCATCTGTAGAGTAATCTTCCTTTCCATTCATCACACATAGAGCTTCTTCTAAGATCTATAGAAGTTGGCTTGAGCTCCTAGCGATCTTGTGGCAACTGACCAAGTGACAACCTGCAGTGAGAACTAGTACTTGTGCATATAGCACCGACGCTTCCAAGTTTGTTATGAACTACTGGGTTGATAAAAGTAAATTTGGTAGCCTAGGAGTTGCATCATTCTTACTGCAATACTGGCACTCACTAGTCACCCATAATGTATGCTAGTTTGCAGAGCTTTCTAGAGTTCAAAGTGGATTTCCACCATGTTTTTATCAGGGCACGAAAGGACCCTACGAAGACATGGCATAACCTACCATATCTAGCGACTGATGATGTTATTTTTGCAGTCCTTGAGTCTTGGCTTCCAGAGTGGCGCACTCCAGTAGGCTCCACAGTGGAAATGGACATGTCCACCATGCAGCATAAGAAGGAAGAAACCAAGCTCCGAATGGCATAGCTGGTGGAGAAGCACAAAAAGGAAGAAGCAGAGGCTAAGGCTCAGGTAGAATGCGACAAAGTGAAATTGGCCAAACATAAAAAGATAGGAGTAGAAGAGCATGAAGGATAGAAGTCACCTTCACCTAGGGCTGAAGCAAAAATAGAAACAAAAAAAGGTGGCACGGACCCTCAGACGACGTCCACCCAACTCAAGCATCCGTCACCACAAGAGAAGGCAACCTCATAGAAGAAAACCAAGGCTTCAAAGACATCCTTGGACCCAATCAGCCTCACTGAGGGGGATTTGCACAACATTGGAGAAATGGTGAGGGATGTCACTGTAGAGGCCCTCCAATAGTTCAAAGAGTAGCAACAGTTGGTATTGGGGCCTCTCTAGACAGAGCTGTAGGAGTTGCAGGTTCGTACTCCATAGGCTGGTACAGTGTCCACCAACCTTGCGATTGGCACTTCATATGCTGACGAGATGTTGTGCACAAAGGTGACCAACACGATAGTGCTACTAGATGGGGCACTCACTACAAAGAATGAGGCCGACAAACCCATGGTAAACAATTTGAAAGGGGTGGGATTGAATATGGTCGCAATCCATCGAGAGATGCTCTACCTCTTACAGGATGGATTCACGTGGAACTTAGGGCTCGGGAGGGTTGCGCTCTACAAGTGATGAGCGAGCAGCGCATCAACATCGATTAGTTGGGCCTATAGCGCAACAAGGCAGTGGAGTAGAATAAGCAAATAATGTAGGTAGTGGAGGAAGCTTGCTGAATGGTCTCAGAGTTGGACATTCAGGTAGAAGAACTGGTAGAGGCACACGTCTACAAGTTGGCCACAGGGGTGTGCGACACTCGAGCAGAAATGGCTCGGGTTCAGTTGGAGTTGAACCTACAAATCGTAGAATTGTAGTTGTAGGCTCATCCTTCAACTCCACCAGAAGTTAGGGAACATCGTACCACCATTGTTGCAACAATAATAGTGGCGGTCAACAGTGCAGTAGCAGACTGCATGTAGATTTTTGAACAATCATTCGAGGTCCTAACCACCCTACAAGAGGACCCGAATGTAGAGTGCCTGGAGACAGAGGTGTGTGAACTAAAACAAAGGTATGGTGAGGTCAAAGGGACTACGCAGACCATTGCCCGTACGTAGAGGCTTGCATGGATGCAAGATGCAAAAGCGTTCAAGGAACAGGTGGATGCCACTCAGCACAAAGAAGCGGTCTTAAAAGCGTGCGTAGAGCCATGGATAGACGAGGCATATATGATCACAACCTCCATTGAAGGAAATATAGTGCAACTGCAGGCAGCTCAGCAGAAGATTCAGGGTAGTAGTTCAACAGCAGTCACCGAGCAGTGAGTGGAAGAAGTCCAGCAGGTGGCTACTCAGTGCGCTGCCGAGGTTGCGGTTTTCCAAACAGAGTTTGGAGGTCTTCGCGCTAAGATCTACACACCTACAGAATGACTTGAGGGTGAGTCACGATGTTTGTGTTGGGAGCCTGTTGGGCATGGGATCCCCCAAGGGTAATTTTGGGGTTTAAGGCCCATATTTTGGTCAAATTTTGTAATCCAAGAGTAAAGAATCCTCATTTTGTGATCGCGGAGAGCATAGGTGTTAAAGAGTCATAGGGTTTTCTTCCCTTATTTTGAAAATGTAATGTTGGCTGTAGAAGATCTACCCATGGTCCTCAGACCATGGGATTGTATAAATAGAGCTAAGATCTAAGTAGTTAGAAGAATCAATCAATGAAGCAATGAAGATATGATGTATGAGAGATAGATATGAAGTAGAAGTCCAAGTCTTGGGTCATAGCATAGGTAGAGGCTCTGTAGCTGAGTGCGTAGAGGCCTAGAAGTCTGCAGCTGAGTGCATAGACCCCTACAGCTGAGTACGCAGAGTGGGTCGAGTCTATAATTGTTCGAAATTATCAATGAAGAGAAGTATTCTATAATTCCTACGTCTTTATTTCCTATTTATGTATCTTGTTATATTGGGTATGAATTTCACTTATAATGTTTATATGATGCGCGAATATATGTAATTGCGTTGGATAAGTGAACGCAAGTAAGAACATCTGTTTACATGAAGCTAACTAAGATCCGTTAATAAGATAAGTAAGACACTTAGCCTGGTTTGGGAAATATCACAATTTGCTGCCCTAGCAGCACGAAAGTATATCAACCCCAGGTTAGGGATGCGAAAAAATTGATTGTACCCTTTCGCAAAGGTACTGAAGGGTGGAACAGAGGGCTAGGCAACCTGTGTGAAGGCAAGTATAGCTGGAATAAACTGACATCCCATGCATATCAAGGGTGCGGAAACTTGGTTCCAACATCCCCCCATACTGCTTTAGGTGAGACTTTAGTCCGTGCTCCACAGGCTAATGCCGAAAGGGCCAATAGTGTAGGGATTTGTTTGGGTAATTAATGTTGAACCTGGGTCAGGCCCCCTCAAGCCAATAAGGCATTTGAAGTGGTTAGGTCAGGAAACAAGCAGATAACTTCTTAAGACAAGTAGAAATGACTAACAGGCCAGGCAAGAATGAGGAACGATGATGAGTATCATTCCATGGTTCTTCCTTCAGAGACATTATTTCCATGATACTTTCATTAGAGGGAAAATTCTCAGTTAAGGGATCGGGAGAATCCAAAGAACCAAGCCACGAGGATTGGGAATACGTGTCAAGAGATGCACTCGAAACAGTATGATCAGTAGGTATTGAAGCTGAAGCTGGAACAATCTCCACATAATTGATCTCGGTAGGGCTTAACGACATGACATCACCCCATGTATCAACAAGATCAAGAGAGGGAATGACCCAAGGATCAGAATTAACTGAGATCATGTTGATTGAGGCAACATGTTGAGCTGGGAGAGGAAAACTACCCATCAAGGTGGGATCTTTAAAAATTCTAGCCCCCACACTCTCATAAGGAGCACCGGTATGATTCACGTATGAAACATTGCCATTCGAGGAAGAAGAAGTGAAGAAAGACAACTAGTTGATTGTGACAATTTTCCTTTGATGGAGCACGGAGAATAGAGAAGAGGCCACAACATGCATAGCATGGGTCCAACTTCATCTGAGTAGAAGATTATAATTAATATTGACATCCACAATTTCTACTTTGACATGTATTGTATTACCTTCTAAAGTGATGGAAAGATTAGGAAGAATAATGAACAGTCAAGAATCACACCCATCAAAGGCCTCCAAAGTGTTAGGGGATTCGTTCAAGGTAGGAGAACCAATTTCCTTCCAACAAGAGACATATGTAACAGCGCATAATACGAATATCTAATTAACTTATTAACATTAAATTTAAATGCTTACCTGAGCTTACTTGTGGATGAAATAGGCTTACCGCAATAGGGTTTTGGGGACGACTCTCCTCCCAACCGTAGGCTCAATTGCGCAGGATTCTGCTACAACTGGCCACCCCCGAGCCCTCAATCAATGACTACTGCCAGTATTTCTAAGTCTTGGTATATCATTCTCCCAAGAGAATGCAAGATAGAACCTCCGAATGATGGAACAAGACCCCCTCCATCCTCCTCACCATTCCTTAAATAGAACAAAGCCTTGGAAGGGAAACCACATGCACACACTCCATGTGTCTGCATGCCACATGCGCACCCTCCATGTGTCAACATGCTAATTTTTTTTAGAATTTCCTTCTTTTATTATGGTTATTACTATTTTTTATTTTTATTATTATTTGTTATTTTGGTTATTACTATTTTTAT
>APFE031100897.1:30306-46923 GCA_000404065.3 Pinus taeda
TTGAATTATTTTTATTAGTTCTTATTATTTATTATTTATTATTAAGGGAGGGATGTTACAACATACATGATGCAAGTGGAAGCACCTTCATCAATGATGGTCCTATGAATTGTCTTCTCATTAATGATGACCTGGATGAGGAAGGCAATCTGATGAGGTAAGAATGGAACATGGTTTTCCAGATCAAAACAAATGAGACTGGAGTCAGATGGATCAATACCTCCAATAGTCGATAGTAACACTTCCCGCTGAGAGGGACAGCTTTGAAGGACCTCGAGAGCAGACATAGTTGATGGCACTTGAGCCAAATCCTCAACAATGTTATAATGTTGAGTGGCTCTAGTGTTTGGATTATATGAGGAGTTTCGCAGCACACCCCGAGAGGGTGGTCGAATAGCGGAATCAGGATTAGGTCGCTCTATATGGAGAGGACTAGAGGAAGATAGGATAGAGGAGGAAGGGGCGCCTTCTTTCTCTTTCCCTGCTGTCAGGGTAGGCATTTGATCATCTTTCAATCTGGTAGCCAAATTTACAGGTGTACTCATCATAAACACTTGGGAACCTGAGCAAGCAGAAGAATCAAATTGGTCTACCATTTGGGTCTGCTAGGATAGAAAGGGCTCTTTCAAGACAACGGGGATCACTTTGAGTAAATGACTAACTTCAAACTGTTGGGGAAAATCTTTAGTATAGTGATCCTCCTCACAGATAAGGCATGGATACTTGGGCTTCCTTTGAGAAGCATCACTAGCAGATGGCTTAGGAGGGCCCTATTTTGGGGCATCAAATTTGGTCTTGCCTTTGCCCTTCCTTTTACATTTAGAGGATTTTTCCATTGTGGTAGACTGAAAAACATGAACCAAAGAGGTTTTACTAGGAGGTTTTACCAATACCAGGTGAATTTTCAGAGGGATAAGTGGAACCAGTATTTGAGACTGCCTTCTGCTTGGAAGAATATTTCACGGGGATCTAAGACATGGAACCAATCACTCCATCAACAGATAGGGTAGCTAGAGACTTTGACGTTGTTAGATCGAATGATGGTCTTGGAGCACCAAGTAACATATCATATAACATGCCAGATTGAAAGTAGATGAGTTCTAAATACTAAGCATGAGTGATGGCTTACTCCTCAGTGACACAGCCACCCATAGCTATGTCCTCAAAAATTTTGCTGACAAATGACTTGGTAAACCATTCGGTCAATAACTGATTAGCAATTTCAAACTTGATCAGGCGACGTTGATGCCTCCATTCATGGGTGTGATCAGAGATATGGGTCACAATGTCTTGCTTCAGGGACCTAAGCATATGGGTGCTAGTTTCATAGTGAACCGACAGCTACAAATGTGTGAGGAAAGCCATAGCAAGAGTGTTAAAGTCATTATAGGTACCTCAAGGCAATTCGATGTACCACTTGGCTGCAGGAACTATGAGGGTTCACTAAAAAAGTTGAAGATGAATAGAATTATCAACGTATGAATTGGAGGAGCACCAGAGGTAATATGTCATCACGTGGGCTTGCGGATCCTCCTTCACTTTTCCCTCAAACTTCAGACAATCACTCGAAATCTTGGATGGAACTAGAGGCCAGTATGGAAAATGAAGAATGGTATCATTCGTGAGTTTGGAAAAATCAGGCAACTCCAATGTGCCCAAGAATGAAAATTGCATCTAAAAAGTCATTTGGGGCCTCTGAGCGGGCCTAGACTACAGAATCCATCCTTGTTGGTAAGGATTTTGTCCCCATAGTGGAGTATTTTGTCCATATGGAATTTTATTTTCCCCCATTGTAGGTTAACTTGCTTGTAGGGAGGATTCTAACCTGGGTAGCCTTGATATTGTCCGGTCATAGGCTGTTGATAAGCAACATACGGGTTGAAAGGTTGTTGAGCCTGTTGGCCTTGGACATACAGATTTTGCACCTGCTACCCTTGGACATAAGGGTTCTAAACCTATTTCCCGTGGACAAAAGGATTTTCCACCTGCTACCCTTGGACATAAGGATTCTAAACCTGTTTCCCTTGGACATAAGGATTTTGAGCCTGTTGCTGTAGGACTTGACCTTGGCCTTGCAAAGGTTGATCCTGTTGATATGAGTACAAGGGTTGTTGTTGCCCGAGTTGATCTAGTTGTTGAAAGGGTTGGCCTTGTTGTTGTAAAGGTTGTCCCTGCGACTGCAGAGGTTGACCTTGTGAAGGAATAGTTTGGGAATATTGGTGAAAAAATTGTGTTTGTGGCCGTACAATTTGCTACAACTATTGTGAGGGTTTCCCCTGCGGTTGCTACAATTTTCCTTACTACTCGCTACTGCAAAGATGGCCCTCATAGCTGTGAAGGTTTCCCTTGTTGTGGCAAGGGTTCCTGGAAAGTTCTTGGAGCAATACCTTGAAATTTTCCCGAATTGGATCTAACCATATCCACAAAGCACAACATATATACTAGGCTAAATATAAGGTCCATCTAAGGTGTATTTACCATTTCTTGTGAACCATATGGAACATAAGGAGGTTGGAATGGACCTAGAGCCACATATGGCTATTGGTACTGGATATTACATGACCCAAACAAACCAGCAGGGTTCAGCTGCTAGTATTGGACATTACTCAATCCAGAAGGGCCAGCAGGGTTCAGAATAACACCATAAGAGGTCTAATTCATTCCAACCATGTGATTTTGTAAGCCACTCACATTGGCTGCACAAGACATCATGGATATATTCAGATATTTCCCCCCAAGTGTTGGTACAACCTATCCACTTACTGGAGGGGTCGAAGAACTCATAGAGACTTGACTTGAGACTATCGGTTGAACTGGAAGAGTCAGTTGAAACAACGAAACGAGCGGATTCGGAATGGTGGGTTCCACCGAAACTGAAGTGACTACAGTATGCACATTTGGTTGAGAGGTATGATTCTGAATGAATGGACCTGAGGTAGGCATAGCGCCAGATGACCAGATATGGTTGTGATATAACAATGAGGCACTAGGAGTGCCTGACACCAACTAAGCTAGAGAGGTATAACCATGCGGTAATGAAGGCCCACTATGCTCAGGGTAAATGTTGCCTGGGATGCTTCCCGTGTAATGGAAACCTTCACGAGGGAATTGATATACCTATTCATCAAAAACGTGAGGAGAGTGTGTAGTAGAAACCTCCGAGGGACCAAGAGAGGGGACTGGGATAACACCTTCTAATTCCATGGGTGGAAACAAACAACGACGGACAACTAAAGATATTCGATGGGATAATTCCAAAGGAATATCCATTTGATCGTACAGACTGTACAGATGCTATGGTGATATCAAAACAGGATCGAACAAAGGATTTAGAGGGAAAACAACTAGTCCTTGCTTACCTTTAGGGGTCAGTGGACTCTCTGGAGTCTAGATAGGATTATTGGGAGATTTCAGGCTAGATATGTAAGGTGACCCAGTATCTGATGGAGGCGGACGAGATGAAAAAGGTTAAATAATCATAACAATTCCAAGTTCAACACCTTGATCCTCGAGTGACTGTTGGAGTTCGGGAAGAGGGTCGTCAGATGATCTTTTAGATGGAGTGGAAGAGGAACTAGGTGAACCTGATGGTTCTACCATGATGACTTTGTCTCAAACAATAAGCAAAAAAGAGATTAATTTCAGGGATTTTTCAAAATGTATTAAATATATACTCACGATCTGGTCTAGAGAAAGACTATCAGGAATGTGTTGTGATCGTGGGTAACAATTTTTTAAGACGCCAAAACAGATTGGTGCCTTTTCATGTTTTAAGAGTCGAGAAAAGGGAAAAGATGACTCTATCACTTTCGGTTTGAATGAGCTCGAAAGGACAAGTGCTCGATGATATTTTAAATTTAGAGAGTCAAAAAGACCAAAACAACTGCTCAGGATAATCTAGTAAAAAGGATTACGAGGTAACCTTGAACTGCAGAATACCTCTTGGCGAATCGAGAAGTATGGGTAGACAATCTCCCCGAATGTTGTGTTTGATGTATCATGTTTACAAGGTGGCAGACTCAGCTTCTTGTGGATAAAGGATTACAAACCTAGTGGGGTCTCCCTTTATATACATGATGGTACGGGGAACACAAGTTCGTACTAGCACTATCTAGTGCTGAAGCGAATGACATCTGCTGGGTTTAAAGACACCAGAACATGTCTCTAGCATAGACCTATAAAATGTGAGCGTTAAGTTTCAAATATGCCTTAGGTTAATTGAATACATTTAAAAGTTTATCTTGAAATTATGTCTCAATTTTCAGACCCTATCGATGTGACTCAAAAAACTCCTATATGTAGCTAAATGAGACAAAACCCTTTCAATTCGATGAATTTTTACACTAGTGAGAGTAGAGAAAACAATCAATGCAACAAACAAGCAATTGAAAGCAAGATGACTCTTCACTACTTTTCTTTTTAAAACAAAATAATGAAAATTCCTTCCACATCCTATCTTCCTATCAAATGCACTTTAGCTAGTCCTTTCATTGGTAAAAGAAGTTCATTCCTTTTGAACGCAAAATGATGATGCAATTCTAGCTTTCAATGATGCTACTTAATGTAACTTATTGACTCAGAAAACTAGAATGATATATTCTCAATGGAATGATAAAATGAATCTTTCACATAAACACTTCAATGAAAAAATTTCAAACAATCAACATCAATCATATGCAAAAGACGAAAAAGATAACTCTTTCCAAACCAATCATACAAAGATTCAGTAGAAACAAGCCAAGAAATTGTAATTTATGCTTGAAAAGAGACGTTCAATGAAGAGAAGAGAAAATGAAACATTTCAAACTTGTGCAATTGAAACCAAAGCAATAAAAAGAACTAGAACATAAAATACATGGAGCAGTTAACCAACCACTTGACTTGTTGAGCACACAAATAGCTAAATGGACAATGACCTAGATGCCGCAGTGCCACAAACTATCCAAAGACTCAGAAAATCAAGTAAGGAAATCTCAAACCAAACAACCACACAAAACAAGCCAATGAAGCTTTCTAGCCAAGGAGAACAAAGACAAACAATCTAAGAGGTAGAAATTATGAGGGCAAGACACATTGGTTATGATTCAAGATAAACGTTGATCTTCACCTACAGGAATCAGTGTGATTGCCTAACTAACAACAAACACTACAAGGGGGTGCGACGCAACTGTTTTAGAGCAATTTGTGCTTGTCAGTGTGACTATCAGAAAATAAAATGCGTTGATCAAGGATTTCAAGGAAAAAATAAAAATTTTCAAATCTCAAAAGTAGACATGTCACTCTAAATTTCAGATTAAAATAAATAAACCAGGAAAAGCACAAAAAACCAAAGGGAAAATGTGATCCAACAAAATCTCACACAAACCATGAAACGAAGAAACAATCAAAAGAGAGGGATGGCTCCCCAGCGGAGTCACCAATTTGTGGAGTAGGTAAATCTCCTATGCGAACAGAGGTGATCCCTCTAGCCCTACAGTGGGTCTAGCTGCAAATAGAACAACCTAATGAAAACTTCCTTAAACTAGAATCGAATAATAGAACCTACCTCTTAGAATGGCAATGTGTTTGACGATGACCTCACTTCTTTGCTCCAGCTTCTTTTTGTTCTTCTCCTTCAAATACCTGAAACAAATACACAAGGGAAAACATCAAACATAATAGCATACAATTTCATTCAATTTACTTAAAAATTCAAGGAATCTTAAGCCATCAAATTTAATATGACACTCAATGTAGGAAATAAATCATTAGTTGCATTGATATAAATCTTAGAAAGAGATACAACTAAAGCCTTGGCGTTGCATGTCTTCTCAGATGTATCTAAGTTCCAACATCACTTCTAGCATCTCGTGGTTAGCCTCAAAAATGGAAGTTTAATGCTTCTTCCCTTTAGTTCCAGACCAAACCAAACACACTATTCTCCCTTTACACACATAAACTAGAAGGCAAGAAGCTATAGATATCATGTTGGTTATTCAAGCTCCAAAAAGACTAGTTCAACTTGGAAAAGGAGGAGTTTATATAGCTTTGATGGAGGGGAGATGGCTCCTCTTATGATGGGAGAGGGATTATCTCTTTGGTTTGTTCCATCTTTATAGGGGAAAGTAGCCCAAATGGACTTCCTCGGCTTTATCTAGCCCAACCATTTACCAGACTTCCGTTCACAAAGCTTATAGAGTTGGAACGTTTGACTCCATTTTTAAAAACTTTCCAAAAGAGGATTGGCACGAATGAGGAAGGGCTCACTTGTGCCGTTCAGCACTAGGTATGGTTTCAAACTTTGAAAATTAGCGCGGGGAAGGAATTGATCTATAACATCAGTCTTGAAAACTGGGATTGAAGGAAGATTCTTGGGAAATGACACAATAGGGGAATGTTTTTCTCACGAATAGAGATGTAAAGGCATTCTCTTCATGATGGGAAAGAACATAGAGTTCACTGCAAAGGTCCTCTAGGATCGAGGAATGGGGAGTGCAGGGATAGTGACAAAATATTATGTATCAACGAAGTAGCACTTTTAGCAACCATGTACCTTATTGTATATCATCATTTGAGTGGTCCATATTTTGGAGAGATTTATGAGTCTTGGTCATGCATTGGAGATAATTTTGAGCATGATGTAATATCCACATGTTTAACATTGTACATCATCGTTTTCAACCATGTACTTACATATGGAGCTTTGTAATATGTTGCTTCATCATTTTTTTATTGGTGGATTGGTACTAGAGTCAAGACTCAAGAGTCATGGGTCATGTCAAACATATGTTGATGTGAGTTGTTCTTGAGTTTTGAGAGCTATTACAACCATGTTTGAGCTGATTGGTGTCATGTATTTCAGCCATGTATGGACTTTTATAGTCATTATGTATCCATGTACTATCATGTCTTTCTTATGGGTAATTGGTTAAGTTATGTGAATGATAATCATGCATGAGAGTGGTGTCATGTTTCAACCATATTTTGGCCATTTGTAGGCACTGTACAACCATTTTTTATCATTCTTGTAGCAATGTATTATGCTTATAAATCCCTATAACTCATTGTATATCATTGGTCCATAGCTGCTTGAAGTATTGGTCTATGAGGAGTAGCCTATTGCAAGTGACAAGGGGGCATTGGTAGCAACAATAATAGTATGTACAACAACATGGAGAGATGATAATAGCCTTATTACACATTCAGGGGGATCATGTTAAGATTTTGGTGGATATGATGTTGAGTATTTAAGGGGGATTACTTATTTTAGTCCCTCACATATGTTGGCATTTTCCTTTAGTATTGTAGTTTCCATTTTCCATTGATGTCAAACGGGGGGCGGGGGGAATTTGGAATTTATAGAAATCAGCCTCAAAGTTTGGAGATCAGGTTGAGGTTGACATCAATGCCAAAGTTGGAGCATGTTGGCATTAATTTCAGTGGGGATTTAGTATTATCTATCTTATCAATGTTGTCAACATGATGTAATTATCCCTCATAATTTGTGTTGAATTATCATTGGTATGATCTAGAGGTGTTGATCCATGCGGAGATGTTTGGCCAACTAGCCCTCCATGCCCTTGACTTGATGCAAAGGTGTTGATCCATGTAGAGGTTTCTAAGGAATTTTTGATGACTTTTCAAGGCTTGGAAAAGTCCTACAAATGATGGAGGAGGCATGCCAAGGAAGAGTTTCAAGTCTGAGTAGAAGATTTATGGTTTTTCCTAGGGTTGATCATAATTACTAGGAAGAAACTAAGTCATAGTAGTTGTAGGCTTTTAGCCACTAGAATGCTAATGGTAAGGATGAAATTATAGTTACTGGGAGCTAGTAGTTGTCCTAGTAGTTGTGCTTGTAGGTGAATTTTCTCCATATGCATGCACCTAAAATGAGATATTTTGTTTGGGATTTTTGATAAAAAGGGATGGAAAAAGTTAACCATCATCTAGAAGGTGATTAAGTCAAAGATGAGGAGGTTTGATTTGGTATTCATCTGATACTAGCATTATCCAAGATCTTTTCTTCTTTTGATGTTAGCTTAGTTGCATGAAAGAGCATGTAAAAACCATATGTCCAAATACTTATAGAAGAATCAACATAAAGGAGACCATAAAGATAATGCACACATTGTTTGATAACAAAGTTCATCGAGTTTGGACTACATCTCTAGGCCCTACTTCAATAGTGGGGAGATTGCTTCATTCATCTCATAAAAAACAAAAGTAGGTACATGGAAAAACACATAACTATAAATCCATTTCTAGGAGTGACTTAAAGTTCCATTGCTAAAAGCACAACAATCACAACACCAAGAAGTCTGTCTCATCCTCCTGAGACTTTTAACCATAAACATGACCTACTTCTGAAAGATACATTGTTTTCTCGAACTTCGTGCCCAACAATTAATGAAAAATGTGGGTTTCTTCCATGACCCCTAAGATCTATTGCTCAAATGCAAAAATAGACTGCACCATTGAAATACTTATGAATTTATGAACAAAATGAGTATAAAGTTAACTATATTTCACCACTTTCATCCCTAGACCCCCTAGGGAATCTTCAATATTCCTCAACAACATCAAAGGGAATATTATCTCAAATATTCCCATAGAATATTCTCTCTAAAAATTCATGCCAATGCAAGGTTCCACCCCTTGCATAGCTTCCTTGGCTCCAGGTTCCGTCTCTTGTTTGGGCTTCGTAGTCCTCCGTCTACTCAAGACCACCATTGAATGAAATGAGCAATTTAAATAATGGCAACAGACATAATTTAGAAATATTTTCATTTGGCGGGACAATTACGACCTAGTTAATAAAAGCATTGGCTGGTCGGTGGCCCAGGTTTAAACCCTGTAGACCCCAACTAGTATTTATTTTGTTATATGTTATAACTACATGAACCCTCGCACATAATCGTTTCCATTTTTAACCTTTAATGGTTAAACAAACTAACCATCCACCATTGGTCAGAATTTTGGTTGGTAAAGTTTCCACTATAAATGACGATCGTCATGTATATATGTTTATATATACCATGAAACCAAACCATTATTTTTCTCTATGTTTTGAACTCCACCAAAAAATTAGAAGCAGGACCCATTTAAAACTATAACCACCCATCATAATAACACCCACTAATAGTTATTTACCTTCCAAGTTTTCAATAAAAGTTTAACCACTGAGCCAATTCTAACTCATTGAATATAACCATTTTTTGACCCAACCCATTTGATCATTCTTTACGCGCCATGTGAGCACTTAACCACCACCAAGTTTGGTGGGGTGCCACCATATTTGGCCATTCCACCGACTTTAGTTGTGTTGCTACATTTATCTTGTGGTTTGCTAAATTTATCCCCCAAGCCACCAAATTTGGTCGGGCTACCAACATTGGCAATGTTCCAAATTTATTTGGCTACCTACCAAACCCTATCTTTTACCAAGTTTGTCCAAAACTTTGACTAAGCATAACTCCTGTTTACAAAGTCAGATTGAGGCAACGTTTACACCATTGGAAATCTTGTGATTATCTCTTTGATTTGGCCATGGTTTCATTGTCATCCAAGGATTTTAATTTTTGGTCCATTAGGGATCCTCCTAGATCATTCCTCCCCATTGAAGGACTTTTGGTCCTCCAAAAGTATAAACAATATTGCAATCTTGATCCACATAAAAAATGTATCTGAGAGACCACCTTCTCTTTCCTTCACCTATGTACTTTGGAACTTGGAATGATGAAACCAAAACCTGTATCCATATGCAAATCTATAGCTACCAATACATGGCTAACTTTAAATATTAGAAATAATAACATACTTGGCAAGAGTTTATAAAGCATGCATGGTTATTTTTTACAATAGAAACCATACCCCATGATATCCAACTAAAAAAAAAAATGTCATGATTTTGCATTCATAAGTTATTTTATACTCTTCATCGCTTTTACAAACATTTTTCGCAGCATGTGATTTACAATGGTGGCCATGCTCAACTACTTAAAAGGATTACCCATCTCTTACCTAACTAGGATAATGGGCTTTCTTACTGTAGTTGGATTCCTTATTGAAGTGCTTCATTGATCTGTTCGTTCACAAATGATTTCATATGCTTATGTTCCTTCTTTGGGCATAACTCTGGATGGAGCTTCTAACATGTGGATTTGTGATGTCCACCCTTGTTTCAATGGATGCAATGGATTTTCTTACTCTAGACTTTCTTGAAATTCCTCCTTGAATGGTTGTCTTTGGTGCTACCCTGACGAGGAGAGCTTGCATTAGCTCAAACTATCAATCAAAAGTGGTGATGTACTCTCAATATCTTGCACTATCTCAAACTTTTCAATTGAATACTCTTCTTCCTTTCTAACATATTCTAGTCCTACATATCAAGGTATTTACACCACTTGGATGGGATTCACAATGCCCTAGCCATTAAATCCTAGGCCCTTGCCTTCATATCTCATCTTCTTCATTAGCTTCGAACCCATGACTATAGTGAGTTTTTCAAATGCACCAAAATCATCATCATTGTGAGAACATGAAACTAAAGAATCATTAACACTATTTACCTTAATTATCAATTCCAAAGTGGGTGATGATGGCTTCGCTAAGCCTTCACTACACTTCTACATTTCCAAGGCCTCTTCTATGGCTTGCAACTAAAGTTGTAGTTCCTTATTTTTCACTTCTACTTCTTGTAATAGTCTTCTCAGTTCAACATTATTTACTTGAATGCTCTAGTTTATCTCCTTAAGTTCTTGGAACCATGCATTATTTGGTGCTCTTCTCATCATCGGTGCAACACTTGATACAATCTTTGTCTCATCGCCTGAATTATAAACTATATCAATTGGTCCATCACCTTCAATTCCAACAACTGCAATCTCCATCTCATCACCTGAATCAGATCCAAGTTATATTTTCTCTATAATAATTGTCTTCTACTTCTATTTTCCACTATACTTCTTTGGCTTCAATTCTAGATGTAGTTTCCAACAATGTTCCTCATCATGCCCTTATTTCTCACAATGAGTTCAAAAGGCATTTGCTTCATTTTTCCTTATTTTTGTTGCCTTCTTTGCATGATTTTATTGTTCATACTTTTTACTTCTTTCAAGGTGAATGGACTTCACACTAGACACATCAAGAGTAGTGGGTTCAAACAACAATAATGAATGCCGAAAGTAATTATGTAAATAAACAATAAATTTCATCAAAGTATTAGGTGAATCTAAAGGAATGCCCAATGCTAATGCTTTCCTCCTAAATTCCTGTATGAAACTTTGAACATCTTGACCTTTTCCTTGTCTTAAATTTTTTCATCCCATCATGGATTTCTATCAATATCCCAATGGATATAAAATTTCCCTCTTAATGTGGATACAAATTCAAACCAAGAGGAAAGGAGTTTACCCAAGTGCTTACCACCTTTCTAAAGTTTGGTCTCCCTCCATACAAGAGAAATGCCTCCCAGTAAAAGAGATGTCAACTGAATATTTTCTTCATCCTCTTCTATCTGTTGTATTTGGAAATATACTTCAATTTGTCTGATCCAATTTTTAACTTTTCTGCATTAGATTCTCTATTAAACATAGGAAAATCAAACTTTACATATAACTTAGAAAAAAAGGCCTTTTAGAAGCATTTCTATGTTGTCTATTGGCATAATGAGAATGATATGATGAAGAGGAATAAAATTCACTTGAATATGGAGATGGAGGTTTAGGAGGTTCTCCTCCATTTTCCTAATTTACAAAGCATTGTCCTCTGCTTTCTCTTCCTTCTTCCTTCCTTATTTACCAATTTCTTCTCATAATTTTCAAACAATGTGTCTACCTTATTTTCCATGTTATAGAAATATTTACAGAAATCTTGCTTATTCTCAATACGAGCATTGTCATTTTCCATTTTCCTTATTTGTATTGTGTGTCCAATCTCTAGGTCAAAAGACTTAAGTTTTCCTTCGCCCTTTTTGAGATTGGCCCTGGTTATCATTCATGCTCGCAATTCTCGTCAGCAAGAAGACTACTCCTTAGAGAAATTTTGAGGTATAAAATGGGACTCCCAAGGAATATTATAAAATAATAGTGCAAATAATAAAATAATATTAGATTAGCTCATCAAAGTTTGGAGGGAAGAAAGAAAAAATACTTTTTCAACTCGTATTTTTAGCTTATATCCCCACAATTTTACTAAAATTTTATAGGAATTAACAGGGTAAGTTCCTCAGACAGAACACCAAAGGACACCACTCACAAATAGATCATAGATCAATACACCATTATTGTTGACGTGGTTAAAACCCTCAAAGAGGGAAATAGTCCACGGCCTGAGCCAACATGGCCACTTCAGGCAATTTATTAAAAAAAGAATGAAAATTTACATAAGCTTCTCTCATGAACGGTTACCCTACAAATGACCCTCCATGCTCTTTAAATAGAGATCATGGACCAATCGGGTGTTAAGCCACAGATCAAGTGTCAATAATACCGAGGAGAGACTGAACCATTGGATCACTACATATCGTGACCGTCGGATTGTAAGTTACAAAAGTACATAGCAAAGAAACACACTTTACCTAACTCTACACTAGACCAAGTTATACTTAACTATTTCCTATGTGTCGTAATATCCTAACATCCCCCCTTACGAACAACTTGGGATAGTATTGAAGGATGTACGAATATGACACAATAGGAGAAGGAAGGAGGCATTAGAGCCTATCCCGCCTAGTGACAACTTCCTAAACTCCAACCATAAATCGAAGTTTAGTAAACTTCACCTCTGTGAGAGCCTTTGTAAAGATGTCTGCAACTTGATCATCTATGGAACAATATTGTACTTTAAGAACATGGTTGTGAATGAGCTTTACGATGAAGTGCATATGTAGTTCGATGTGTTTGTTTCACTAATGTTGGATTGTATCTTCGCATAGTTGAATGGCACTTTGATTATCACACCAAAGTGTAGTTGGATGCTACTGCTGAAAGCCAAACTCTGACAGGATCTAACGAAACCATCGGGCTTCCTTACTAGCTTCTATGGCACCAATATACTCTGCTTCTGTTGAAGAAAGAGAAATGGCACTTTGTTTCTTGCAAGCCCATGTAATAGGTCCTGAACCAAGGGTGAACACATAACCTGCAGTAGACTTCCGATCATCAAGGTCACAGGCCCAATCAAACCAACTAATAGAGGAGATGCTTATGCATTGTAATGAATCCCAAACTGAACTGTACCTCAAACATAATGAAGTATTTTTTTAGCTTCTTTCCAATGAATTTCATGTGGGTTTTGCATAAACCAAGTAATAAGGCCAACAACAAAGGAAAGGTCAGGACGAGTATAGGTCAGATACAACATTTTTCCTACAAGTTGACGATATAAGGTAGCATCAACTTTAGGGAAAGTACAAGTGACTGAAAGTTTGGCTCCAGATTGAAAGGGAGAAAGGGCTGACTTACAGTCTTCCATGTGAAAATGGCGTAGAAGATCACATGCATACTTGGATTGGGAAAGGGAAATACCTTCCTTGGATTGCAAGACTTGAAGATCAAGAAAATAATGCAAATGTCCTAAGTCTGTCATTTCAAACTTATTTTTAAGGCTAGACTTCACATGGTTTATAAGGTTGGGATCACCACCAGTAAGGATAAGATCATCAACATAAAGAACAAGAATGATAAGATACTTACCCACCTTCTTGGTGTTGTATAATTTTCTCTACAAATCAGCTAGCTCACTGATATCATGTTGAAATTTCACTTGCAGATCAAATTGATATATGCAATGTACTAAAGCATAATACTAGATCTGCATCTATCATAAACTTTGTAGAAGCTTAACTGAACATGAGCAACATCAAGAATGAATAGATATAACTGAGAATGAGAAGTAATAAACCACAACATAGAAGATATAACCTGGGGAAAGCACCAGCCTAAAACCCCATCTCTGTATTATCAATCAAGTGGAAATCCTCAACAACATACAAAAAGAATAAACTCAAAAGCTATCCTGCTCTCTCTGTACTCTGATGATGTAGCTCATGGACTACCTAGACCTGTATATAAAGGTTGCACCTCAGATCCAAGCTCCTATTTCCTTACACAGTTTTGATTGGGGTCCAAATACAAAACACATGTAAATAGGCCTGATCATACCTGTTGTCACCTCAGGTCCAACTACGCAGTCATAGAAGGAAGAAGCTTCCTTCCCCATGCAAGGAATACTTACTAGAAATATCCTAGCATCTGATAGTACACTATCCCACATCTGATCTCAACTGGGTCTCTGACAAAACTGACATGCATCAGTTATCCATGAGTGAATACACAGTTATCTAAAAATAACAGTTTTCACATGCATGAAAGCATCAACAAACTGTATCTCATTAATTTAACAACTTGTTAAATTAATCTAACTAAACTTGACTAAGTTAAACTAAGTTAACTGATCCCCTCAATATAGAACTCATCCTTAATTCCTCAATCAGTGGAGCAAATCAAGGACACATTCCCTAATTAGTGGAGAAATAATTGCATGTTCTCACGAAGACTTCAAGTTTATTTTTCCTTAAATAATTAACTCATGGAGAATTAATTAATTAATATTCCAAACTACTAGTAAGACCAAATTTGAATTTACTTCCTATAGATAGACCAGGGACTGCTATAAATAGGAAGGGACCCGGAAATGCTATTTTTAGAAGTTATTTTTAGTAGTTTCACCTCTCACCCAAGGTGGCCAAAATTCCACACTGGCCAAACTGCTATTTTTAGCAATTTCTATTTTTACATTTCTTGTTGCACACTTTTCAACACTCCCTCTCAACAAGAAAGGCTTCCGCTCAAACCCGGTCCTATAACACTAGAATGTTCTGCATGCAACATATCTACCAAATGCGATTGTTCCAGCAACACTTGGAACAAAAAAAAATCCAATCTAACCACTTCGTTGGGCTAGAAACATACTCTTATGTTGAAGCTCTACATGCTACTAACAAGTGCTCCCTCTTTGAGCTCTGCACTACTGCAACATCTCCATGCAACTTGCACCATTGCACCCTTCTCTGTGCTACTCTGCGCTGCTCAACACACTTGTGCCTCTCGCATTACTACAGCCTGCATGCTTTACGCTATCTTTGGATTCCCTGCACTGTAGCTCTCTCTATCGCTCCACCTGCATCTGTCTCTACCCAATCAGTCAATTCCTGCTACTCCACATTGGGGCTCCCATAGCAAGGTCTCATCCAAGAGGTTAGGCACCTCAAGGATCCTACCCCTCCTCCTTGGGACGATCACTCTATATCGCCCTACCTCCTACCTGGAGGTATGGCTACATGTGATCCCTCTTCCCACCTGGCTCGAAGTTTCCCCCTATTGGAGGTCTCTGCATGAGTAGATGTCTCTAATCGATCTCCACTCAGCTTCCCCTATTGTGGCTGCTCCACAACCTCTTGAAGTTGCTGCACCAATCGTGGCTCTTGTACAATCATCTGATACTTCTTCTAGCGCTGCGTGTTGAGAGGTAACATACCCTCCCTCTCAACCACCAAGTCTCCATCAGTTTCCTTGCTGCGCAAGGCTTTGCATGCATCTTGAATGTTAAGAGCATACAGGTTATTTACCGTGAACCAATCTTCTTCACCTATCTAGTGATGATGTGTCTAAGGAAAACCTTTCCCTTACTAAATACTACATCATAGCCTCTGTCTTCTAGCATCACGATTGACACCAAGTTTCTCTTTAGTCCTGGTACATACTTGACATCGGTCAAGGTAAGGCAAGCTCCATGCTCCCTCTGAAAAATAACCATGCCTACACTTGAGACACTATACTTTTCATCATTACCCATTAATATGAGTATCTGGAGATATTTCTCCTCCAAAGTATTGAACGAACTCTTGTCCCCGGTCATGTGGAAAGAAGCTCCACTAGCAAGAAACCAACCACTTCCCACCATGGATGAAACCATGCATGCGAAGAGTGTGAAATCCAACTCAAACTGTGAAGCAAGTGCCTCACCTTCAGATACTTCCTTGGATCCCTTCTTGGATTTCGTCTATGGACAATTTGCAGCATAATGGCCCACCTCATGACAATGAAAGCATCGCACTTTTGATTTGTCAACCTTCTTCCCACCATTGGAAGAACTAGATTTGGAAAAAGAAACCTTCTCCTTCCTCTTCTTTGTCTTACTCGCCAAGGCACAGTTCTCCTCATCCTCCATGGATGAAGAACTGTCTCTGGTGCTCTGTCTGATCTCCTCTTGCATCAAATCTGACCATAGTTGTTCCCAATCTAGCAGTTTATCCCTTCCATTAACTGAGTCCTCGTAGCTATGCCATCTCTTAGGAAGGCCAAGGAGTGCTAGACTCACCATATCATCATCAGTTGTCATGACCCCTACACTTGCAAGCTCATCCCTACATGTGATGAGCTTGGTCAGATACATAAAGATCGTCTCATCCTTTTCACACTTGATCTTGCAAAGTTTGTCCTTCAGTGCCAGCTTCCTCTAATCATTGTTATTCTGATATAAATCTTTCAATGTTTTCCACATTGCAAACAGAGTCTCCTTCCCATGGAGGCTCGAGACAATGTGATCTCACACTCCCTCCAAGAGAATTCTCCTAGC
>APFE031100897.1:46992-63977 GCA_000404065.3 Pinus taeda
AGCTCTAGCCACACACTTCTTCCATTCCGCCAGTTGAGTAGCATCAGTAGGCTTAGGGACTTCTTGATCAATGAAGTCCTTAAGGTTGTTATCTTCCAATACTACTTCCATGTAATCCTTCCAAGCTATATAGTTTGAGCTACCATCAAGGGAATACTCAAGCCTCAAACCATAGAACGCCATCGGTGAAATAGATGTGATAAGAGCTTGAGATCTATATCCCAAATAATAAACTTTGAATTCCTTGTTATATAATGTTCTTCCTTGATCCACTGTGCTTCGATACCATGTAGAATTTTCTCTACAAATCAACTAATTCACTGATATCATGTAGAAATTTCACCTGTAGATCAAACTAATATATGAAATGTACTAAAGCATAATACTAGATATATTATACATCTACCATAAAATTTGCATAATCTTAATTGAACATGAGAAACATCAAGCATGAATAGATATAACTAAGAATGAGAAGTAATCAACCATAACATAGAAGATATAACCTAGGGAAAGCACTGTGATGTAGGAAAGTGTTCCATCTACGGATAAAGGCAACCCCTATAGCCCTAGAGTGGGTCTAGTCACAGCAAAGACAGATCAACAATTGATTTCCTTAAATAGTCATTGTTGGAGGCCTACCTCAACCAGTGGTCGATGAAGTTCCATTACACTGCTCCAGCTTCCATTTCCTTCTTCTCAATGAGTGATCAACCTGAAACAATGCAAAGAAAATACAAAAAAGCATGTAACTAGAAAACAAAAATGATCTATTTACTCACAAAGTCAAGAAGTCATGAGCTATCAAGTAAATTACATACAAGACATAGGAAAACATCATTGATTGTATTAATAATGAAATGAGAGCAAGCTTACAATTGAGTCTTGACGTCACAATCCTTCTCAGAGGATCCAGCTAGTATGTTTCTCAAGCATTCACTCTTCAAGGATGAATCTCCCAACATACAATGTCTCTCTCTCACTCATAAGCTTTAACACAAAGTTAAGAGCACTCCACAACCTTCCACAAGCTATCAAAAATTTCACACTTTTCACACCCACACTAGTTATCTATCAAACTCAAAAGCACTAACAGCACTACTCAACCAAAGGGATCGCTAACTAGCTGATCATATCAAAGGTGACTGCTTTAATAGGAGGAGTCTCCATGAAATGTGGAAGAGAGAGCTCATCCTCAAGGTAGGTAGCACAAATGATGGAACTGCCATGCCAGAGGAGGAAGGACGACCCAAACTATGTCAACAACGAGGTTTGAAGACATCCAGAAGGCCAACTATTGAAACGAATTCACCCAATCTGGATCGTTGCGGGACATAAACTCATTACTTGCGACTGCATCGCAGGGAGGCAATGAACGCAGATTCGTCATCACAAGACACAACTGATAACCTCGCGCCGGGTCTAGAAATCCAACCATCGTGGGAAATAGATGTACACCTGGAACAGAGTCACGATGAGACCATTATGGACATGGGAACGTCGAGTATATTAAAGGTTTACTAGCGACGAGGCAGAAACTTAAGGAATGAGGATCAATTTGCAGCAATAGAGAGCATGTGCTTAATCTTCTTGCATCAGTGGGAAGATATAAACATGTTGATTTGACACGTGACACAGTAGAAGGACTGAAATGAGGACAGTGACAAATTACTGTGTAACAGATGCCCCCTAAAGCGTGAAGCCTGAGAGAGTGGGAGGGGTGAAATGCTTTACAAAACTGTCTGAACTGGAACCACCTCAAAGATCCTATAGGCATAAGTACAACTAATATCTGTGATAGTGAAATACATATAGTCTAGGCATGGGCGCAACCATCCGTAGGACATATAAAACTTGATCTGTGATATGGACATAGCCACCCAACTGATAAGACCCCAATAATCACAAAGGTATGGTCACAGCCATCCATGAAGGCTCGGGAATGATCGCAGCCATCCATCAAAGAGTCATATATGTAATCACGAACCAATCCATGCAACCCGAACATCTGTAATCTTAGCTTGGGGTCTTGAAACCCAATCGATCATAGTACAAATTCTATCATGTGAATAGATTTGCCGTAGCTGAACATGATAGAAAGTCGCTCGATTACTGGCCAATGATGTAAACCATTAACAAGCGTGAGAGAAACCACCAATAATGCCAATGGTCCTCAAGGTACTGCCCAATACAATCCATGGAGTGTGAAAAATGAGCTGAAGTCAAACACTTGTCGAGTCACCCAATCGAAGACCAATGAGGAAAGTATGTCGTTAGGCACGAAGAACTTGCCATTGAGGCATGCAAGCTCTAAGGTACTGAAAGTGATCTCTAGATCAATCTCCTGGATAATGAACTGGTGTCAACAGGAGATGATCTGTCATAGGAGGGCCATGATGTTTCCCCCATCAACGACACGAGATAAAGAACAAGTAGTAGATGGTGAAACAGAAGATCAGAGGAGGAGGTAAAGGTGTAAACTGCAGAAAGATTATACTCTTGAACATATCGGTGACACGACTCTGGAATGTGGCAACATTTTGATACCAAGGGATCGGAGGTTATGGATCAGATGGAATGAGGCAAAATGACAACCCAAACCCATGGAAGGCCAAATGATGATGCATGGATACCCCAACCCGACAAGAAGCAAAAGTGTCAATGTTCAAGAGTGACTAGCTGCCATAGATAATCAATGATGATTTCCAAATTTTTCCTCCACCATTGCTGGTGAGTACCCCAATTATTTTTTAAAACAAGCTTGAAGGGGATAACATATGCTTGTAATATAAGTTCGACCTTCGGTCAACTCCAACCTAAATAGTTTAATGAGCCCTAGGGAGGAGAAGCTCAAGTCTCGTCATGGTGACGAGTCCAATGTCGTCAGGGTTTAACGAGTCTGACATAGGTAAAACTCGGGGTCTTTTTCATGTTTAGAGAGTTTGAAAAAGACAGGGAAAAGAAAACTCTGGGGGGTCCTTTTTCGTATATTTGTGTCACTTGAGCCCGAAAAAGTATAAAATAATATTTGAGAGAACCACTTGATCATTACGATCAAGGAGTACTTTTCGTAATTAGTGACCTCGATCTGAAACAGTAGAAAAGTGATTGAAGACACGTCGTTTCATAACCAATATCGAACTTGAAATGACAAAAGTTCGGCAATCTTTTCATGTTTATACGGTTAGAAAAGAGCTGAAAGTGGACCGCCCTTTTAATTATGTTTAATGAGTCAAAAAGGGAAAAACTCGACAATATTTTCATCTTTTACGAGTCAGAAAAGAGCTTAAAGGGGACTCTTCCTAGAGGAACGAGTGGTATAAAGGGTACTAACTGGTTCCGGAAAAGGAGGAACTGCTCAAAACATGTAATGGTCAAGAGGCTGGTTAATAAAACCACTCATCGCTGCAGTTCCTTAGGAAAGGAAAAACAACCAAGTGAAAGCATACGATTTGCCAAAGAGATGGTGGCGATGGAATGAAACAACCAAGGCTCATCTAGCAGAATTTAGCGGGTAAAATGGCAATCACGAGATGTAAATCGAGTATGGGTTCATTTTTACACAAGCTTGAACCATGGAGAACCCTGCTTGGATTTGGTTTCACGTTTACACAATCTTGAAATGAAAAACTATGCTTGTTATAAGTTTGCATGCCCCCAGCATAATGATGCAAATTGAGGTACATGCCCCCCAAGCTTCATTGCATTCAACGAGGTAGATGGAATGAAGGTTCACATTCGAGATCTTAGAAAGACTTGACTTGGATTTTATGAGATCTTAATCAAAGACTCAATTTGGAAAGGGAGGTGTTTCATTTTTTAATAAGGTTGACACAGTAAAATAACTATCCTCATAACCCTTGTTTCATTTTTATTTCTTTTTAATGAGGTTGACACAAGATCAAGAACTTTCCTCAACATTCCTTATTTCATTTTTTAACGAGCTTGACACAAGACAAGGAACTATGATCCACACCCCTTGTTTCATTTTTTAATGAGGTTGACATAGGGACAAAATATCCTCGGGACTCCTTGTTTCATTTTTTAAGGAGCTTGACACAAGACAAGGAACTATGCTCCACACCACTTGTTTCATTTTTTAATGAGGTTGACACAGGAACAAACTATCATCGTGACTCCTTGTTTCATTTTTTAACGAGCTTGATACAAGACAAGGAACTATGCTCCACACCTGTTCATGGGCCTTATGAGAACATGGCTCCCAAGAGATCTTCGCGAGATGGAAGAACCACACTCTGGGAGGAATACATGTCATGAGGCACTAATGACAGATCGGGTTCCAATGACCCCAGTACATGATGTACGAGACCATCTGCATGATCATCAGCAGAGGCGGGGATGGAACGGGTAGCCACACAACTGACCTGTGGCAAGGAACGTACTATTGTGGATAAGAACCGATGGGGGATGATGGTGGTATAGGAGGCACCGGGTGACTAAAGAATGATAATTGATCAATAGTCACCTTTCTTCCATCGTGCGGAAAACAAACCACACAGAAAAGTGAAGAAACAAGAGCTCCCATGGCATAAATATAGTCACGACCAAGGAGAAGACTGAAATCGAAAGCAACTTGGACAACCATACCAGCTGTCTATCAAACTCAAAAGCACTAACAGCACTGCTCAACTAAAGGGATTGCTAACTAGCTAATCATATCAAAGGTGAGTGATTTAATAGGAGAAGGAGTCTCCATGAAATGTGGAAGAGAGAGCTCATCCTCAAGGTAGGTAGCACAAATGATGGAACTGCCATGCCAGAGGAGGAAGAGTGACCCAAACTATGCCAACAACCAGGTTTTGAGATATCCAGAAGGCCGACTGTTGAAACGAATTCGCCCAATCTAGATCGTTGCGGGACATAAACTCATTACTCGCGACTGCATCACAAGGAGGCAATGCACGCAGATTCATCGTCGCAAGACACAACTGATAACCTCACACTGGGTCTAGAAATCTTATCGTTGCGGGAAACAGAAGTACACCTGTGACAGAGTCACGATGAGATCATTATGGACATGGGAACGTCGTGTATATTAAGGGTTTACTAGCGACGAGGCAAAAACTTAAGGAATGAGGGTCAATTTGCAGCAATAAAGAGCATTTGCTTAATCTTCTTGCATCAGTGGGAAGATATAAACATGTTGATTTGACACATGGCACAGTAGAAGGATTGAAATGAGGACAGTGACAAATTATTGTGTAACAAGCACTAGCATAAAACCCCATATTTGTATTATCAATCAAGTGGAAATCCTCAACAACATACAAAAATAATCAGCTCAAAAGTTATCCCGCTCTCTCTATACTCAGATGATATAGCTCATGGACTACCTAGCCTTTTATATAAAGGTTGCACCTCATGTCCAAGCTCCTATTTCCTTGCGCAGTTTTGATTGGGGTCCAAATACAAAACACATGTAAATTGGCCTGATCATACCTGTTGTCACCTAAGGCCCAACTACACAGTCATAGAAGGAAGAAGCTTCCTTCCCCATGCAAGGAATACTTACTAGAAATATCCTAGCATCTAATAGTACACTGTCGCACATCTGATCTCAACTAGGTCTTTGACAGAATTGACATGCATCAATTATCCATGAGTGAATACACAATTATCTGAAAATAACAATTGTCACATGCATGAAAGCATCAACAAATTGTATCTCATTAATTTAACAACTTGTTAAATTAATCTAATTGAACTTGACTAAGTTAAACTAAGTCAATTGATCCTCTCAATATAGAACTCATCCTTAATTCCTCAATTAGTGGAGCAAATCAAGGACACATTCCCCAATTAGTGGAGAAATAATTGCATGTTCTCACAAAGACTTCAAGCTTGTTTTTCCTTAACTCATGGAGAATTAATTAATTAATATTCCAAACTACTAGTAAGACCAAATTCGAATTTACTTCCTATAGATAGACCAAGCACTGCTATAAATAGGAAGGGATCCATAAATTCTATTTTTAGAAGATGTTATTTTTAGCAGTTTCACCTCTCACCTAAGGTGGCCAAAAGTCCACACTAGCCAAACTGCTATTTTTATCAATTTCTATTTTTACATTTCTTGTTGCACACTTTTCAATAGGTGTAGATAGTATTGTTAGAATGACACCTAGAAAATCTAGTTTCTAAAAGAAAGCTATCCATTTTGTCATACCAAGCCCAACGGGCTTGCTTGAGACCATAAAGGGATTTCTTAAGCTGACATACAAGGCTAGAGTCTGTTTGTATAAAGCCAATAGGTTGTTCCATATAGATTTCTCCATGCAAGTCCCCATTCAAGAAGGAAGATTTAACATCCATATGATGGCCTTCCCATTTGAAAGACACGGAAAGGGAAAGAATAAGGCAGATAGAGTTCATTTTGGCAACAGGGGAGAAGGTTTCAGCATAGTCAATGCCTTCAACTTGTGAAAAACCCTTAGAAATAAGACGAGCTTTATGTTTATCAACTTTTCCATCTGGTCCATAATGGTTCTATAAACCCATTTGCATCTAACAAGTTTTCATCCCTTTGGAAGGGGAACAAGATCCCATGTATCATTTTCCAATAATGAACGATATTCTTCATTCGTAGCTGTGTCCCAATCTAGATGGCCTGAAGCTTCTGTAAAGGTGTCAGGATCATAATTAGCTGAAGCTGGAGCTAGTAAAGAATAGGCTTTATCGAACTGAGAACACGTACATTGTTGATCTATAGGATCACCATCAAGAGCACCTGCTGCATCCCGAGTAGCACAGACCCATTTTGGAAGTTGAGGATCTGAAGGAGGATCCTGAGAAGGTGGGGGAGGATTGTCATCCGCACTGTCATCATCTGAAGAAGAAATATTTTCAGAAGTAGAAGGGATAGAGAGAGGTGGCACATTCGTCGAACTAGGCTCGTAGGGCGATATATTTTCAGCAAACTTTACATCTCTTCTAATGATAACATTTTTGGACTTAAGTGGAAAAAGTTTGTATCCTTTGAAATCTTTAAAATATCCAACAAAAATACATTTTTCACTCTTAGGTTCTAAATCCTTATGTTTCTCATCTGGAATATGGGCCCATGCTTCACTTCCAAAAACACAAAAGTGACTTACATCTAGTTTAATTGAGATCCATGCTTCTTCTGGAGTGATATTATTTAAAACCTTTGTATGAGTGTGATTTATATATGTAATTTTCACAGTTAATTGCTTCTTCCCAAAAATTAAGACTAAGTCCTTTAGATTGAAGCATACAATTAGTCATTTCCTTTAAGGTGCGATTCTTCCTTTTAGCTACACCATTTTGTTGTGGAGTATATGGAACAATATGTTGCATTTGAATTCCATTCTCAGTGAAAAAGTTGATGAATTTCTTGTTAACATAGTATCCACCATTGTTAGATCTTAGCTTAAGAATTTGATGTCCAGATTGTTTTTCAACAAAGGCCTTAAAGGCCAAGAACATGTTAAATACTTCACTCTTGAGTTTTAAGAAGTATACCCAAGTGCATATGAAGAAATCATCAATAGAAATTAAGAAATACTTGTAGCCAGAGAATGAAACAACTGGAAATGGACCACATAAATAATTATGCACAAGCTGTAAAGGGGTTGAGGCGTGCCAAGAGGCACGTTTTTCAAAACTACCCCGATGATGTTTTCCGAGTACACATCTGGAACAAACACCATCTCTGCAAGATACCATTGGAATACCTCTCACCATATTTTCTTTAGATACATTCTGAAGGGAGTGATAGTTTAAGTGACCAAATCGCTCATGCCAAAGTTTGCTCACTTCATCATTATGATCAACAAATACTAAGGGAAGATTTGATGACCCAAAGTTGTTAAACTTATACAAACTTGTAGAATCATCAGCAATGCCTGTAGCTAAAATTTGTCCAGGATCTCTTAGGTCCTTAAATACAACATTGTAAGGTGAAAATTCAACGATTTTACCTTCACCTGAATGAGTTATCTGATATACAAATAGAAGGTTGCAGGATAAGGTTGGAACACATAATACATCATTAAATTGACCATTGTCTATATGAACAGTTCCAGTCCCTACAACACCAAGATATCTATCATCACCAACATATATATTTTTGGTGTTACAATCATTTAAAAAAGAAAACATGGCTTTGTTTTTGGCCATGTGATAAGAAGTTCCAGAATCAATGAGCCACTCATGAGAATAGAATAAGAAGATACATTTAGTGCATATCCAGACCAAGATGATTGACAACCACATGCAGAAAGTGTTATTCTTGAAGATGCAATTGAAGTTGAAGAGTGCTCCAAATGGATGTTATGATTCTCCATTGCTGCTTCCAAGGCTTCCATCTTCTTAAAGCATTTGGATTCTAAGTGGCCATCTCTATTACAAAAGTGGCAATGTCTATCAGTCTTCTTCCCTTTGTTTTTATTTGCCTTATCATTTTGTTGAAATGATTTTCATTTTGAGACTGAAATTTCTTAGGACCCTTATTTGGTTTAGGAACATTCTTTTTAGGATACGGCTTCTTAGGATTCTTTGAATTTGGTTGTTGTTGGGCGGCTAAGGCTTTCTTAGAAGAGTTTCCAAGATTAAGAAGACCAAGGTGTAAGAGTGTTTCTTGTTCTCTTATTAAAGAATCACAAAAGTCATCAAAGGAAGGGGACTTGTAGTCTTTTCCTTGAGAAATGAAGGCTTCTCTTGTAGAATGGAAGGTGAAAACAAACACAGAGTAGGCTGGTCCCAACTTAGTAAGAATGGAATAGATAAGGTGACCATCTTCTTTCTTAACCTTAACACCTTCCAAGAGAAGTCTAAGGGTCTTGAACTTGGACAAAAAAAATTCAATGGAAGAAAAATTATTGGGGTCCAATGTAAGCAACTCATTTTCGAGTTGATGGGCTCTAAGTTCATTTTTAATTCCAAAAGCTTTAGTGATCTGTTTCATTGCTTCATTAGGAGTATCAAGTTCTGTGATATGGAATCTAACATCTGGAGAAGTATACATCCCTATCAACCCACATGCTTGATCTTGCCTATTTTCCTACTTGGTTGCCTTATCTTCATCTTTCAGTTTGGTTTCTTGGCCTAAGGCTATTCTATAAAGACCTTTACTTCTAAGTAGATCCACAATGTAGGACCACCATTAGAAGTAGTTGGTGCTGTCAAGAATAACTTGGCATGGACTTTCCATTTTAATAGAAACTGAAGCTATAGATGTTAAAACTAAGTGTTCCAATGGAAATATCTTGAAAAAATAGGATGATTAAAAAAAATGGCTCTGAGAATGGCTTCCGGATAAAGAAGTTATGGTTTTTTCAAGAAAAGTTGTTGAAGATGTCGACGAAGTGCAGGAATGTGCTGAAATGAATGATACTGTTATATTTAAAAAAAAAAAAATCCGCCCCCTTTCCAAACTTAATTTAATTAGCTCACTTTTAATAAAAAAAAATTATATGACTCACTTTTATAAATAAGTGAAAGTCAGTTTTACAATGGTACTTTATGAGCTACCCACTAAATTGTGACTTAAATAAAAGATAAAAAGACTTTAGAATTATAAGTGACTCACTTTTTATAATGGGTGAGAACAATTTTACATAAAGTAACTTTAAAACATAAGTTACATTTGCTTTTTGAAAAAATAACTCAACAAAAAGAAAGATTTGAACTCAAAACCTCTATTCTCATAAAGTAACTTTGGAGCAAGTGGGCTAGTTTAAAAGGTTAGTAATTTTTGGAAAAGATGAAGGTTTTTTTTTTTGGTAGTCATCGAAGATTTGGGGTGTGTGCTTACTTGAGAAAGCTCTTTTTTTGCCTACAAAACAAAAACCACAAAACCCAAAATGGAAATACAAAAAAAAAAAAAACAAACCTCGAAAGTAACAATTTCCCTCAATGTTTCTGATTTTCCAAGATCACACTAAGGTGCGGCGGAAAAGAGCATATGCATGAGAAGAAAACTTCGTTTTTGTTTTTGATTTTTCCAAATCGCACAGAGTCATGGGGCAAAGAGCATATGTAGAAATGAAACGTGTAGATCCAGTAATAAAAAAAAAAAGAGATAAATAAACCAAAATAAACAGAGAGAAAATAACTAGAAACTACAAATAAACATTGTATACCTCTAGATCTTAAAAATGATGTAGCTAGGGCTACCAAAAACCTTTTCGCCTGAAACGAAAGGGGTTCCCCACTGGAACAGATGCTCCCAACACAATAGAATAGTCCTCTAGGCCCGAAAGCAGTCAGAAACAGTGGATCTAGGAAACGACAGTCAGATGCAGTTCTATCGGCTTCAGATTTGGATCACCAATGGATGTAGCCCTCAACTTGGCTCTGATACCATGTAGGAATTTACAGAGTAATTTCCTTAGACAAAACACCAAAGGACACCGCTCACAAATAGATCACAGATCAATACAACAGTATTCTTGACGTGGTTCAACCCTCAAAGAGGGAAACAATCCACGACTTGAGCCAACGCGGCCACTTCATGCAATTTATTAATAAAAGAATGAAAATTTACATAAGCTTCTCTCATGAACGGTTACCCTACAAATGATCTGCCATGCTCTTTAAATATAAATTATGGACCAATCAGGTGTTAAGCCACAGATCAAGTGTCGGTAATACTGAGGAGAGAATGAACTATCGGATCACTACATATCGTGACCATTGGATTGTAAGTTATAAAAGTACATAGTAAAGAAACACACTTTACCTAACTCTACACTAGACCAAGTCATACTTAACTATTTCCTATGTGTCAGAATATCTTAACAAATTTCGAGCAGGAGCACTATTTGGATGAAAAATTTAATTCTTCATCAAAGGAGTACCCATGTTGCATATGTTTTATGGACCTTGCTACATGAAAAATGAGAAATGCATGAAACACAAAAAATGAGAAATACATGAAAAAATATGATTGCAATCACATTTTTCATGTATTTCTCATTTTTCATGTAGCAAGGTCCATCAAAAGTATGCAACATGGGTACTCATTGGATGAAGAATTAAATCCACATCCCACGAGTGCTACCACTCGATACTTGAGTAAAAATGTAGGGATATAAGTTGAAAATACGAGTTGAAAAAGTAGTTTTTTTATTTTTTTATTTTTTTTATCTTTTTACCTTTTTACTCAAAAAATAGTGAATCATCACCATGGTTGACATAATCACCTTGAATCCTATTGGTTCTTAGAAAATTTATTTTGGTTGTACTTTTTTTGTTTTGAGGCCCATTTTTTGTCTCAAAATTTCTCTAATTTTGATACCAAACTTGATATGGTATTCCTCTAATACCAACATTATCCAAGATCTTTTCTTTAGTTTATGTTAGCAAAATTGCATGAAATAGCATGTAAAAACTATATATGTAAATACTTAAAGAAGAAGAAGAAGAAACATCACAAAGACCATAAAGACATTGCACTTGTTTGATAATGGAGTTCATCCAATGTGGACTACATCTTCGAGCCCTGCTTCAATAGTAGGGAGACTGCTTCATTCATCTCATAAAAAAGAAAAGCGAGTACATGGGAAAATACATCATTATACCTCCATTAATGGGAGTGACTAGAAGTTCCATCGCTCAAAACACAACAATCAAAACACCAGCAAGTATGTCTTTCCCCGTAAGACTTTTGACTGTAAACATGACACACTTTTTAAAGGCACATTTCTATCTCGAACTTCAGGCCCAATAATTAATGATAAATGGGGGTTTCTTCCATGACTATTGATATTCGCTGCTCAATTATAAAATCAAACTGTACCATTGAGATCCTTGCAAAATTATGAGTAAAATGAGTACAAACTTGACTATATTATACCACCGTTATCCCTAGATCCCCAAGGAATCTTTAAGATTCCTCAACAACATCATAAGGAATATTCTTTAGAATATTCCCATGAAATATTCTCTCTCGAAATTCATGCCCACAAAAGTTTCTACCTCATGCTTATTTCCCTCAGCTCTTGATTTCATTTTTTGTTTAGGTTTTGCGGCCCTCTGTCTGCTCGTTGGTGAACCCTAGTATTTCACCAAGAGTGATGCAATTCCCAAGGTCTCCTCAACTATATTTATCAACCCAACATTCATACAAACTTCGATGGGATAGTGCTATATGCATAGTAGATGGGCTTCTACTCATGCCACCCTCAACTAGGACATCTAATCAATAGTGCTCCAAGACCATTCCTCCTACTAAATTAGAATGAAAGTTGGCTAATGAAGGTGCAATTCAAAAACTACCTCTAACTATGTCAAGAAAAATTCTATTGACTTCAACTTGTAAGTACAATTGAAACCATTCATGAAAAAACAAGAGCTAAACTACTTGTAGAAATGAAACTACATTATCTTTCAACATCCATCAAGCTATCAGATCTACTTGTAGAAAGGAAGATAATCTCTCTTACATAACCTACCAAACTGTAATTCAAGATTCTATGTACCAACTAACTAGCTCACACTTGCATATAAATCAATATTCTATTTGTGCCAAATTTGTGATAAGAAAACTAACACTATTATCTTTTTGCAGTGAGAGAAAAGGAGGTTTTGGAGTGGCCTAGGAGTTTCCCTTGATAATGAAATCATAGTTGGGGGTCAACATCCTTCTAAACTAAGTCCAAGTTGCAACAAGGATCAAAACTAGTGGAAGAAAGAGGTCATATAGGTGTGCTACAAGAGGTTGCTACAAGAGCCTTATATAGCTATAGAAGGGCCTCTAATGCTACAAGAGGGATGCCGAGAAGGTTTGACAGGGGGAAAATGTTGGTTTAAGGACATGGAAATTTGCATGGAAGTTGGGGTAGATGAGTGAAGGGTGGTTGAAGCCCCTAGAAAATCTCAAAGCCTCTTGAAGGCATTTTTTGCACTACGATGGATGCTCTCGGTGCCCCTAGGAAAATGATCTTAAGAAACATAATTTTTTTGACAAAATTTGGGGTTCACAAGAAAATGTGAGGGATTCCAAGATGGAGGTGGATAAGGTTCTCTTACCTACAAATCCAAACAGCCCTACAACCATCACATGCATACACGCATTTATCATTACTAAATGAAACAACTAGTAGTGGAAAATATTAGTTGAATTTAAATGTTATTTAATCTATGCCAAAACTCTTATCTTATCAATAAACAAACTCCTAAGCTACAACAAGAACATGTAATTTAAGATGAATAACACAAATATTATTCTAAGAAATCATAAACATAATTCTTTTGGGTTGTGGTTGTGAATCCTTCTATTCATGCTCCCATAAGAGAGGTTAGGTAGAGGCTGCAATCACATATTTTAATGAATTATTCTCTACTGAAATGCAAGAAACTAAGAAATACTTTGAAACTAAAAAGAGATACAAAACACAATAGAGACATAAGCCACTAGGTTGAGCCCAAACCCAAGAGCATTAGCCCTCTGGAACTAACTCAGTGATGAATCAACAAGAAAATTCTCATTATCATTGAATCAAAGTTTGATACATCAAATAAAAGTCAAAATAACACTGCGAAGTTCTTGATCTCAATAGCTACCTAATGGAAAAAAAAAACTTGAATCCTAATGAGCTCTTCTGCTTGATTATTTATACAAGAGGGTAGCGACTAGAAGCTCCATAGAAAATAGGAATATTTGTCTCCTACAACTCGAGAACGATGGATCTTGTTCCTCATTACTTTCACTTGCTTGGCTACCAATGATCTCAAGTTGATGAGAGAGAAAGTGTTGTGATCTTGGGCTGATTGAGGGAGTTAGAGGTGGAAAACCCCCTAGACTCTCCTTGTTATCTACTCCAATCCCCTACATAGAAATCATCTAAAAAATTGCTCCATTTCCTGAAATTAAACCATACTAGGCCACGTGACATGACAAACATCTTTTATCCTTCTCACTAAGCATAATATAACAAAAAATGTAAATAAATGTGAGAAAGAGACAATTCTAAAGCTGGAGGATGGAATTATGACCCTTATAATGTACCTATTGATGAGAATCATCATCACCACCCTACTGATATTGTTTCTCATCCTCTAAGCAACTTATTCATCCATGTGCATCTCTCTCATGGCCCTGGTGGCCTCCTTGACATCCCAAGGCTCCTCAGATGGTTTTCCCTCTTGGGGATAGAAATATGCAGTCTTCTTTATTTCTATCCACTCCTACTCTCATTCTTCATCTCTTCCTACTTGTAAGCCTAGTAGAAAGGGTCGAGTGATATTGAGTCTTATCCACTTGAATTCCATCCTTTGCATGATCCTCTTGTATAATGGTGTTCTCTACAAGGAATTCCTCATCCTTCCAGGAGAGCGATATTCTCTAATCTGTAGCCTATGGGGTAAGGCATGCCATCTCCTCTAGAAAACTTGTAGCCTTAATGTTCCCAACAACTTGAATGTGTCTTTAAAGAGTAGGATGGCTTGTTCTAGTTGGCAATGTATTTATGTGCTAAAGAAACATCATTGGGGATAAGGCCATGATTGCTACTAACGACCCTTGGGATCACTAGCTCTGCCCTAACATACAATAGTTCCTTTTCTTCCTTTGTCATTACTCTTTTAACTTCCTCAGATCATGTATCCTCGTGAATCATCCAGGATGGTAAGGACATCAGTTGTATATCCTCCAATCTTGCATTGGGATCCCAAAAATTCATATTTGTCAGAGTGAGGTTGTGTTTGTAAAATTCAGCCAATTTTTCTTTGTCTTCCATGTTAGCTTGGCTGCAAAATTTAATGAATTGTTTGTAATCCTGAAAGGGAATAGGTCCATGTTGTGCCAAGGTTTTGATTTGGAATTACAACCACTATTCTTTGAGAAAGAGGGCATAAGAATTTGATGGTTCTCTACAATGCAATACCTCCATGGAGAGGCTTTCCATGGTGGCATGTTGTGTTTCTTTCTCCTGCAGCCTCTCTCTCAACCTCATATTTTCTACGTGTAGTTTCTTCTTCATTATAGACTCTCTCATTCTTAGCTCACTTAACTATTTTCTCATTTAAATGACCTTTTCTTCCATGAGGCCTACATACTCCACCTTCTTAGATTTAGAAATTTGCATCCACTTGTGGGTTCTTCCTCTTTCTATCTCTAGCTCATAAATAAGTGGGACTACAAATATTTTGGGGATAATCCTCCCTCCAATGAATTTGTAATAGGAGTTAAATCTAGTCTGTGGGCTAGGTTCTTGGTGCTCTTGTAGGCCTTTTTCAATAGTTTTTGAGGTGGTGGATACCTCTTATGAATCTTTCTTGGGCTCATGTAGCTTCCCCTATTCTACTTGTAGGAAAATGTACCCCTCCTGTAGCAAACATTGTCTCTCTTGTGGCTCATCTTTTTCATCTTCCGCAAATGCAAATTGTGTCCTTAGCTTCTTTAAGGTGATAAACCTAGTGGTAGGCCTACTCAAAGGTGCTATGGGTGACTTATTTTTGGTTCTAGGAGGAGTTACCTCCTCCATGTTATAGGCTCTAGTGCCTCCTTCCTTCTCCTATTGTGTCATATTTGTAAATCCTTCAATCCTATCCCAAGTTGTTCTTAAGGGGGGATGTTAGGATATTCCGACACATAGGAAATAGTTAAGTTCAACTTGGTCTAGTATAGAGTTGGGTATAGAGTTAGGTAAAGTGTGTTTCTTTACCGTTGTACATTTTGTAACTTACAATCCGACGGTCACGATATGTAGTGATCCGACGGTTCATTCTCTCCTCGGTATTACCGACACTTGATCCGTGGCTTGACACCCGATTGGTTCATGAATTCTATTTAAAGCGCATGGAGGGTCATTTGTAGGTTAACCGTGCATGAGAGAAGCTTATGTAAATTTTCATTCTTTTATTAATAAATTGCCTGTAGTAGCCCCGTTGGCGCAGGCCGTGGACTGTTTCCCTCTCTGAGGGTTTTAACCACGTCAAAATACTGGTGTATTGATCTGTGATCTGTTTGTGAGCGGTGTCCTTTTGGTGTTCTGTCTGAGGAACTTACCCTGTAAATTCCTACATGGTATCAGAGCTATTTGAGGGCCGCGTCCGTTGGTGATCCAAATCTGAAGCAGGTAGAACTGCATGCGGCTGTCGTTTCCTAGATCTACTGTTTCTGACTGCTTTCGGGCCGAGAGGACTGCTCTGTTGTGTTCGGAGCATCTGTTCCAGTGAGGAACCCCTTTCGTTTCACGCGAAAAGGTTTCTGGTAGCCCTATCTGCGTCATTTTTAAGATCTGGAGGTATACAGTCTTTATTTGCAATTTACTGTTATTTTCTCTCTGCTTATTTCGGTTTCGGTTTATTTAGATTTTTTCTAACCGGATCTATACCTTTCATTTCTACGTATGCTCTTTGCTCTGCGACTCTGTGCGATCTGGGCAAATCAGAAACAGAAAGGAAGGATTTTTTCTCACGCGTATGCTCTTTTCCCTGCACCTTAGTGTGATCTCGGAAAATCAGAAACATTGAGAAAAATATTTAGTTTTTCGGCTAAAGCTAACTTTGAGCCACAAGGTTCAATTTTTTTTAAATATTTAGTTTTTTGAGTAAATCTAACTTCGAGCCATAAGGTTCGTTTTCTTTGCATGTCCGTGTTGTGTTTTGTGTTTTGTGTTTTGTAGGGAAAAAGAGGTTTCTCAAGGCAAGCACGCAACCCAAAGCCCCCCCCCTCTTTCTCTCTCTCTCTCTCTCAAATTTTTTGTATAGATCAATTGGTTCAAAGCTATTTTAAGAGAGTAGAGGTCTTGGGTTCAAATCTCCATTTTGTGGGGGCATTTTTTTCATTCCCGCACATTTGCGCACTTTGCCGGCAACTTCAAACAATTTTTTTTAGAAAGCCATAACTTCTTCATCCGGAAGCCTTTTTCAGAGCCGTTTTTTTTAAAACAGCCTAGTTTTTCGAGATCTATCCATTGGAACACTTACTTTTAGCATCTTTAGCTTCAATTTTTTTTTAAAATGGAAAGTCCATGCCAAGTCATTCTTGACAGCAC
>APFE031100903.1:0-12688 GCA_000404065.3 Pinus taeda
CTTTCTTTTAATTGTCTAAGAATATTTTCTATTGTTCTGTTTAGCTGTGGATTATCGATCCATCCAATAGTTATTGTTGAGCTTAACTCATTTATCTATTTGGTGCTTATGAAATTCATTCCTATTGTTTTTACTCATCCCGTAACTATCCCATTTGTTCAGATTATTCCTTGCCCAAGTTACCCAACTTTAATTTGCATGACAATTAATATTATTCAGATTATTCCTTGTCCATCAGTTACCCAACTTTAATTTGTATGACAATTAATATGCATATACACATGTTCAACATTTCAATGTAATTAGCCTATATTTTTGTTTTATTGTGAGTTGGAACACAATCATCATTTGAATTCGATTTGTTTTCTAAATACATAATAAATTTAAAAATCATTACTTGAATAATACTTTTTAAATAAAGAAATATATAATAAATATTGAAATTTCAATAAGAAATATCATTTAAAAATGCCGTGTTAGGGTTCGTCAATGTTTTCGCGGCAAATCAAAACCATCACACCCTGCCGTTCTTGGAACCAAGGGTGAAGTTAGTTTGATTCGCAGCGAATATTGTAATGATTAATTAACCATATAGAAAACATTTCAGACCATAGCATCATCAAATTGTGAGATGATACTTCAATTTAAATTAAAGTTTGGTATATGTATTTTAAATAAAGATTGAAATGTAAGTGATGATTCCTAAATTTATTATACATATTTTAAATAAAGATTTAAATTCATGTAATGATTTTTGGTTTCATTTAAGCTTTCTCAATTATTAAAATTATTAAATTT
Organism: Pinus taeda; assembly: GCA_000404065.3. Classification (NCBI taxonomy): domain Eukaryota; kingdom Viridiplantae; phylum Streptophyta; class Pinopsida; order Pinales; family Pinaceae; genus Pinus; species Pinus taeda. The sequence continues at coordinate 799 of APFE031100903.1, forward strand.
AGTAGTGTAATAATAATCGCTTTTAAAAAATAAAATACTTTTCGTGATATAATATTCTTTATTAATATTATTGTATTTTATTCTAAATGTTCAATCATTTTAAAGATCTAGATAATTAATATTTTATTATTCTACACTATAGTTTTATTAAATAATATAAACTTAATATAATATATAATGAAAAATTGTTTAAAATTGATTTTAAACATGTTTTTTAATAAATGTCTTAACTACAATATGTATATATAAATTTTTTATAGATCTAGATGGGGTTAGAGTAAGCTTGGCTAAGCCAAGCTAAGCAAAAGCTAGAGTAGGTTAGAGTAGGCTAGAGTAGGTTAGGCTAGGCTAGAGTAGAGTAGAGTAGAGTAGAGTAGGCTAGGCTAGGCTAGGTTAGGCTAGGCTAGACTAGACTAAGCTAGGCTAGAGTACAATAGGGTAGGCTAGGCTAGGCTAGAGTAGGCTAACCTAGAGTAGGCTAACCTAGAGTAGGCTAACCTAGAGTGGGTGAGGCTTGGGTAAGGTAGGCTAGAGTAAGCTAGGGTAGGGTAGGGTAGGGTAGGATAGATTAGGCTAAGATAGACTAGGCTAGGCTAGGCTAGGCTAGGCTAGGCTAAGCTAGGAAAGAGTAGGCTAGGTTAGGCTAGGCTAGAGTACGATAGGGTAGGCTAGCGTAGGTTAGAGTAAGCTAAGCTAGAGTTGGCTAAGCTAGAGTAGGCTAGGCTAGACTAGGATAGGATAGATTAGGGTAAGGTAGGCTAGAGTAGGCTAGGTTAGGCTAGAGTAGGTTAGGCTAGGCTAGAGTAGGTTAGGACAAGATAGAGTATGCTATGAAAGAGTAGGTTAGTTTAGAGTAGGCTAGGGTAGGCCAAGGTAGGTTAGCCCACAGTAAGCTGAAGTATGCTAGACTAGAGTAGGTTAGGCCAGAGTAGGCTAGGCTAGGCTAGGGTAGGATAGGATAGGGTAGGCTACAATAGGCTAGTAGGGTAGGCTAGGCGAACTTAAAGTAGGCTAGACAAGAGTAGGTTAGGCTAGAGTAGGCTAGGGTAGAGTAAGTTAGGCTAGGCTAGGCTAGACGCAACTAAAGTAGGCTAGAGTAGGCTAGGATAGGGTAGGCTAGGTAGGCTAGTAGGCTAGGCTAGGAATACCTAGTAGGCTAGGCTAGCGTAAGCTAAGCTAGAGTAGGCTAGGCTAGGGGAGGCTAAGATAGATTAGGCTAAGGTAGTCTAGGCTACACTAGGCTAGAGTACACTAGGCTAGGTAAGAGTAGGTTAGGCTAGGCTAGGCAAGAGTATGTTAGGTTAGGCTAAAGTAGAGTAGGGTAGGCTAGACTAAGCTAGGGTATGCTAGAGTATGATAGGGTAGGCTAGGGTAGTCTAAGCTAGAGTAGGCTAGGCTAGACTCGCTAGGATAGATTAGTCTAAGGTAGGGTAGGGTAGGGTACACTAGAGTAAGCTAGGCTGGTCTAGAGTAGGTTAGGCTAGGACAGAGGATGCTAGGAAAGAGTAGGTTAGGTTAGAGTAGGCTAGGGTAGGCTAAGGTAGGCTATCCTAGGGTGAGATGAAGTACGCTAGACTAGAGTAGGTTAGGCTAGAGTAGGCTATGATAGGCTAGGCTAGGCTAGAGTAGGCTAAGATAGGGTAGGCTAGGGTAGGCTAGTAGGCTAGGCTAGGCGAACCTAGAATAGGCAAGACAAGAGTAGGTTAGGCCAGACTAGGCTAGGGTAGAGTAACTTAGGTTAGGCTAGGCTAGGCTAAGCTAAAGTAGCCTAGAGTAGGCTAGGTAGGCTATTAGGCTAGGCCAGGCGAACCTATAGTAGGTTAGACAAGAGTAGGTTAGGCTAGAGTAGGTTAGGGTAAAGTTAGGTTAGGCTAGGCTAGGCAAACCTATAGTAGGTTAGAGAAGAGTAGGTTAGGCTAGAGTAGGTTAGAGTAAAGTTAGGGTAGGCTAGGCTAGGCTAAAGTTTGCTAGGCTAGGGTAGAGTAGGTTACGTTAGGTTAGGCTTCAATATGCTAGGGTAGGTTGTGCTAGAGTAGGATAAGCTAGGCTATGCTAGAGTAAATTTAGCTAAGCTAGGCTAGACCACGTTAGGGTAGGTTATGCTAGAGTAGGATAGGGTAGGTTATGCTAGAGTAGGATAAGCTAGGCTACGTTAGAGTAGGCTTGGCTAGGCTAGGCTAGACTATGTTAGGTAGGCTATGTTAGGTGAGGCCAAGCAAAACTAGGTTAGGCTAGGGTAGGCTAGAGTAGGCTAAGCTAGGGTAGGCTAGGGTAGGCTAGAGTAGGCTAAGCTAGGGTAGGTTAGGCTAGGCTGAACTATGTTAGGTAGGCTAGGGTAGGTGAGGCCAAGCTAGACTAGGTTAGGCTAAGGTAGGCTAGAGTTGGCTAACCTATGGTTGGGTAGGCTAGGCTAGGCTAGGCTAGAGTAGGCTAAGGAAGGTTATGTTAGGGTAGCCTAGGGTAGGTGAGGTTAGGTCTAAGTAGACTAGGTGAGGGTAGGGTAGGGTAGCATGTAGTAGGGTAAACGAGAGTAGGCTAGTATAAGATAGGTTAGGCTAGGCTAGGTTGGTAGGTTAGAGTAGGCTAGGCTAGGCTAGGTTACGGTAGTCTAGGGTGGCCTAGAGTAGGGTAGTCTATGGTAGCCTAGAGTAGGCTATGCTAGAGTAGGATTGGCTAGGCTAGGCTAGAGGATGTTAAGTAGGCTATGCTAGGTGATGTCAAGCTAAACTAGGTTAGGCTAGGCTAGGCTAGGCTAGAATAGATTAGGCTAAGCTAGGGTAGGCTAGGATAGGCTAGGGTTGGCTAACCTATGGTTTGGTAGGGTAGGCTAAGCTAGGTTAGAGTAGGCCAAGGAATGTTATGTTCTGGTAGCCTAGAGTAGGTTATGTTAGTTTTAAGTAGACTAGGTTAGGGTAGGGTAGGGTAGCCTATAGTAGGTCATACTTGAGTAGGCTAGTATAAGCTAGGTTAGGCTAGGTTAGGTTGGTAGGTTAGAGTAGGCTAGGCTAGGCTAGAATAGATTAGGCTATGCTAGGGTAGGCTAGGATAGGCTAGAGTTGGCTAACCTATAGTTTGGTAGGCTAGGCTAGGCTAGGCTAGAGTAGTCTAAGGAATGTTATGTTGTGGTAGCCTAGAGTAGACTATGTTAGGTTTAAGTAGACTATGTTAGGGTAGGGTAGCCTATAGTAGGGTATACTTGAGTAGGCTAGTATAAGCTAGGTTATGCTAGGCGAGGTTGGTAGGTTAGAGTAGGCTAGGCTAGGCTAGGTTAGGGTAGGCTAGCATAGCCTAGAGTATGGTAGATTAGAGTAGGCTAGGCTAAGCTAGGTTGGTAAGCTAGAATAGGCAAGGCTAGGCTTAAGTAGACTAGGTTAGCGTAGGCTAGAGTAGCCTACAGTAGGCTAGTATAAGTGAGGCTGGGCTAGGTTAAACTAAAGTAGGTTAGTCAAGGCTAGGCTAAAGTTCGTTAGGCTAGGGGAGAGTAGGTTACGTTAGGCTAGGCTACAATATGCTAGGGTAGGTTATGCTAAAGTAGGATAAGCTAGGCTATGCTAGAGTAGGTTTGGCAAGGCTAGGCTAGACTACATTAGGGTAGGTTATGCTAGAGTAGGATAAGCTAGGCTATGCTAGAGTAGGCTTGGTTAGGCTAGGCTAGACTATGTTAGGTAGGCTATGCTAGGTGAGGTGAGGCTAAACTATGCTAGGCTAGGTTAGGGTAGGCAAAGCTAGGGTAGGCTAGGCTAGGCTAAGCTAGGGTAGTGTAGGGTAGACTAAGCTCGGTAGGGTAGAGTTGGCTAACCTATGGTAGGGTAGGGTAGGTTAGGGTAGGCTACGCGAGGTTAGGGTAGGCTAGCGTAGCCTACAGTATGGTAGAATAGAGTAGGCTAGGCTAAGCTAGGTTGGTAAGCTAGAATAGGCAAGGCTAGGCTTAAGTAGACTAGGTTAGCGTAGGCTAGAGTAGCCAAGAGTAGGCTAGTATAAGCAAGGTTGGGCTAGGCTAAACTAAAGTAGGCTAGTCTAGGCTAGGCTAAAGTTCATTAGGCTAGGGTAGAGTAGGTTATGTTAAGCTAGGCTACAATATTCTAGGGTAGGTTATGCTAAAGTAGGATAAGATAGGCTATGCTAGAGTAGGTTTGGCAAGGCTAGGATAGACTACATTAGGGTAGGTTATGCCAGAGTAGGATAAGCTAGGCTATGCTAGAGTAGGCTTGGTTAGGCTAGGTGAGCCGAGGCTAAACTAGGCTAGGCTAGGTTAGAGTAGGCTAAGCTAGGGTAGGCTAGGCTAGGCTAAGCTAGGGTAGTGTAGGGTAGGCTAAGTTGGGTAGGCTAGAGTTGGCTAACCTATGGTAGGGCAGAGTAGGCTAACCTATTGTAGGGTAGTGTAGGCTAGGCTAGGCTAGAGTAGGCTAAGGAAGTCTATGTCAGGGTATGCTAGAGTAGGCTAGGCTAGGTTTAAGTAGACTAGGTTAGGGTAGGCTAGAGTAGCCTAGAGTAGGGTAGACTAGAATAGGCTAGGCTAAGCTAGGTTGCTAGGCTAGAGTAGGGAAGGCTAGGCTTAACTAAAGTAGGTTAGCGTAGGCTAGGGTAGACTAGAGTAGGCTAGTATATTCTAGGCTAAGCTAGGTTAGGTTAGGGTAGGCTAGGGTAGCCTTGAGTAGTGTAGGCTAAAGTAGGCTAGTATAAGCTAGGCGAGAGTAGGCTATGCTACAATAAGCTAAGCTAGATTGGGATAAAGTGCGGTATGTTGGGTTCGAGTAGGCTAGGCTAGGCTAGGCTATGCTAGATTACGCTAGGCTAGGCTAGCTACGCCAAATTACAATAAGCTAGGCTAGGCTATGGTAAGCTAGGCTAGATTAGAGTAGGCTAGATTAGGTTAGGCTCTTATAAGCTAGCCTAGGGTAGAGTAGGTTGGGCTAGGTTATAATTGTCTAGGCTAGGCTAGGCTTAGCTAGCCTAGAGCAAGCTAGGCTATTCTAGAGTAGATTAGGGTAGAATAGGCAACAAAAGCCTATGCTATATTAGACTAGGCAAGAGTAGGCTAGGCGAGAGTAGGATAACCTAGGCTAGGCTAGAATAGGTTAGGCTAGGTTAGGCTTGGCTAGGTTAGGCTAGAGTAAGCTAGGCTAGCCTAGGCTAGGCTAGGATAGGCTAGAGTATGCAAGGCTAAATTAGGGTAGGATAGATTGGTTAGGGTAGGCTTGGGTAGGCTAGATTAGGCTATGCTAGAGTAGGTTATGCTAGGCTAGGCCAGGCTAAGCTATGTTAGGCCAGGCTATGCTAGGCTAGGCTAGGCAAGACTAGCCTAGGATAGAGTTGGCTAGGCTAGGCTAGCTATGCCAAATTACGATAGGCTAGGCTAGGCTAGGCTATGGTAAGCTAGGCTAGGGTAGAGTAGGCTAGGCTAGGTTAGGCTCTCGTAAGATAGACTAAGGTAGAGTAGGTTGGGCTAGGTTAGGGTGGGCTAGGCTAGGATAGGATTGGCTAGACTAGAGCTGGCTAGGATATGCTAGGCTAGATTAGTGTAGAATAGTAAATGATAGACTATGTTAGATTAGGCTAGGCAAGAGTAGGCTAGGCTAGAGTAGGCTACGGTAGGTTAGGCTATAGAGTAAGCTAGGCTAGTGTAATCCAGGCTAGAGTAGGCTACGGTATGTTAGGCTATAGAGTAAGCTAGGCTAGTGTAAGCTAGGCTAGAGTAAGCTAGGCTAGGCTAGGCTACAATATGCAAGTCTAAATTAGGGTAGGCTAGGTAGGTTAGCGTAGGCTTAGGTAGGCTAGGTTGGGCTATGCTAGAGATTGGCTAGGCTAGGCTAGGATAGCCTAAAGTAGGCTAGATTGGGCTATGCTAGAGATTGGCTAGATTGGGCTATGCTAGAGATTGGCTAGGCTAGGCTAGGATAGAGTTGGCTAGGATAGCCTAAAGTAGAGTAGGTTATGATAGGTTGTGCTCGGGTAGGATGGAGTAGACCATTCTTAGGGTAGAGTAAACTAGGCTAGTCTAGGCTAGACTAGTCAAAAATAAGATAGGTTAGAGTAGGTTATGTCATGATAGGATAGAGTGTAGGCTAAGCTATGATAAGCTAAAGTAGGTTAGGGTAGAGTCGTTTGGGCTAGAGTAGGGCGGGCTAGGATCTATTTGGCTAGGCTAGAGTAAGCTAGGCTAGGTTAGGCTAGAGTAGGCTAGGATATAGTAGGTTATGCTAGGCTAAGCTAGCTAGAGTAGGGTAAGCTAAAGCATGCCAACATAGAGTAGGTTAGGCTAGGCTATTCTAAGCTAGGGTAAGTTGGGCTAGAGTAGGCTAAGGTAAGCTAGGCTACAATAGGCTAAAATAAGCTAGGTTAGGCTAGAGTAGGCTAGGATATATAGTAGCGTTAGAAAGAGTAGGAAAGGGTAGGGTAAGTTAGGTTGGATTAGATAAGTTAGTCTAGAGTAGTTTAGAGTAGGGTAGGCTAGGATAAACTATATTAGGTTTGTCTAGGCTAGGATAACATAGTTTTAGAGTAATATAGGGTAGCCTAATCTAGGATAGGCTAGGGTAAGCTGGAATAGGATAACCTAGAGTAGGTTAGAGTAGGCTAAAGAACACTCGACTATAATAAGTTAGAATAGGAAAAGTTAGGCCATGGTAGGCTAGAGTATTCTATGGTATGCTAGCATAGAGTAGGTTATGGTAGAGTAGACTAAGATATAATAGGCTAGAATATGGTAAACAGGAGTAGGCTAGACTAGGCTAGACTAGAGTAGGGTATGAAAAGACATGATAGAGTAGGTTAAGATAACATAGGCTAGGCTAGAGAGAGATATACTAGAGTAGGATAGGCTAGGTAGGTTAGGTTAAGATTTGTTAGGTGATCGAAGAGGATCATTAAAAGGCATAAAACTCAAAGTTCAGAAAAGCTAATGGAAATATTGCCTCGTTGAAGAGCTCAATAAGGTAATTCTGATACAACTTGAATTGTGTTGAATGGAGTTTACATGTGAAAGATAGGCAATTCGAAGATTTTGACCAATGGGCAAAAAGTTAAAGTCAAAGGGTGATGTGGCATATTCTAGAACTGACACATGACATAGTGTGGAGATGACACATCAGTAGAGTCAACAATTGATGAGTAAAGTGTAACTGGAAATGCATGGAAACCTAGTTGGCAGATTAGGTGCTCTAATGGGGGGCTTCCACATGGCACCTCAGAACACCAAAAGGTTTAATTTGGTCCAATAGTTGGCATTAATGGGGTTTGAACTCACAATTTATGGAACAACAATACAATGAATTATCCATCGAGCCATTACTAGAAGGTGTGATATCGAGATTATAAAGAATATGTATATGTTTTGAATGTCATATATGATGAAAAGGGGTGGGTGGAGACCGCCAAAATTAGCATCTCTTCCAAACTAAAGTCTTACAAATATTCACCAACGAAGGCTGACAACTCTGCCATGTACACCACTACATAGCCACATGATTGGATAATGATGTGGTTGGTGAAACCTATTGGTTTTATATTCATGGGCATAGAATGGTTCCTTATATATTAAAATTGAATGCTTGGCAGAATAGATGAATCAGGTTGGTGTTAACATATATGTGTGGACAACGATGCAGGTAGTCATTAAAAGAAATATGCACACAAAACAAAAAAATGTGTTACATTGTTTATTATTGCAAAGGGTTCAAATGAATATGTATAACATTTTGTAGTCATTACAAAAAATGTGCACGCAAACCAAACAGTTGTGTTACATTGTTTATTATTGCAAATGGTTCAAATGGATATGTATAAAATTTGGCATGTAATTGGATGGAAATGTAACAATATGCACATGCATGGAATATTATTATTATGGGATATTTTTTGATGTAACGTTTGGATAGAACATTATTATTATAATACACCGATGGGATTAAACAATACAACACATACATTATATCGTTACAACAATAATTTAAATATACGCCACTTTTTTTTTATAAGAAAGGGGTGCAATTTCCACGAGTTCAACCTTGGGGCGAACCCCCAACATAATATAAACACAAAAGATTTGAAATTGGGTGATATTGGTGTGGTTATAATGTTTCGATGTGCCAATAGTGCTTAAGACTTATATTTGGCCTGTGTATTTTTGAATGTAAGTGGTTTTTGGAGCTTGATTTTATAGCAGCCAATGAGGGTTTTCGGTGGCATTTTAGAAACAACTCCTTGGTAGCAAAAAAGCTCAGTTTAGTAGAAAATGATCAATTTTTTAGCAATATTTTGGAGGAATTTTTTCTTATTGTATTTTCATTTTTGGCAAGAATAATAAAGAGGCCACTCTCTTGTAACCACACTAAATGAATTGATGAGCCTCATCATTGGGTAACTATATGGACCTTAATACACCTCGTAGCTTATTAGAAACAACTCTTCTCATAACTTATTACATATTTTGATTGTATTTTGCTTTATGAGATGAGTCAAAGTGAGATATTATGCCTACTGGACTAATGTGCATTGATTGCAGGTTTTTGAGAGAAAATCATGGAAATTTTGGCTAATTAAGGGTTGGAAATCGAATGAGATAAGGAGGAGAGATTGTAGGACGTATATCCTCCTCATTTACTCCTCACTCATTTGAATATTCCTCCATCAATCACACTAGCTCAGAGTTACAAGCAGCCAAGTCATGGAGATGAAAAGGAAGCCGAGCAAGTGACAATCAAAGAGCTAGTTTATCTCGAGTTTGGGAGCCAAGCCTCCCTAGATTTAAGGAAGTCATTAGAGAATTCTATTTTATAAATAAGGAGGGCTAAAGCCTCATTAGGATTCAAATTTTTGTTGTAAAAACACTAGTCATTTTCGAGTTCAAGACTTGTGGAAGACATTGTGATGTAATTTTTTGTTTTGATATTGAGAATGAGCATTTCCTTGTTTTAGCTCTCAGTTGAATCAGAGGGCTAAAGCTCTTGGGTTAGGGCCCAACCCTAGCAGCAAAGGCTCCTCTTCTTGTATTTGTATGTTTAGATTGATTTCATAGATTAATGGTTGAATTGTCTTTAGTAATATTTCATTGCAAGTAGTTGTGGATTTGATTGAGTTTGCTTCCATTTGTATTTTACTTTATCAATAGCTTAGAAGAGATAAAGGGACATAAAAAATTTGTCAGTGGGTGGATTTTGCCTCACTTCTCCTTTCAAAGGTCATGGTTTGAGGAAATAGCTTCTATGCAGCCCCAAAAAGACAAAATTTTGATTTCTCATGGAATTTAGGGTTTTCTATTACCTAGGCCAACATTTGATCATTTCGCAAGAATAGAATTTATTTATCATTTCTTCTATATTCAGTATTATATTAGATCTCATCAATGTTTCATATTATTCTGCAAGTTTTTCCCATACATAAAGTAGGTAGCTAGCTCATGAAATTTTGTTTTCCTTGGTTAATTGAAATCCTTGTTATTCACATGATTTTTGGATAAATGTCAATGGTTGATGCAGTGCAAGAGTTTTAGAAGTACATAGAGATTTCATGATTAGCAATCTCATTCCAACTATATCCATCCATGGTCATCAATTTCTTCCACTAAAACCCTCACCAATTTTATCATTTCACAAGAGTACGTATCCAAGCTTGTTGAGAAAATCCATCCATCTCCCAACTCTAGTTTTGAGATTTGTAGGAGTCTTAGGCACTCCCTTGGCTAATTTAATCCACCATCCATCTTCCCTAAGCCTTTCATCACCTTCAAAATCCATCATTTTGCATTCGGCTGTATCCTGTAGGAATACGGGGGATCCTTTAGGAATTCAGGACATCCTGTAGAACAAATTAGGACATCTTGTAGGTTGACCTCTAGCGGCCTGTTTTGAGGCTGAATTATGGAAAAATCCCCTAGGAAGACCCAAGCCTTCCATCCATTCACCATCATCCCTAAGCTACCTGCCACATCACCAAAAGAAGTTAGCTTTCACACTTTCACATATAAAAGATAAAAAGAAAAGTAGATTTATTTTGTTCATTTACATACACAACAATAGAATGTTTGATGTTTCAATTTGCATGCCTAGGACAATAAGATTGTATACATGTTAACTTAACATTCTTTTGAAGCAAATTCTCTTAGCAGTTCATTAGAAGAATGGTGTGTTCAAGCATTTGATTTCAATATTTTTCGTTACTCCAGTAGACAAGATTTCTCTTAGTGTAGATTTCTCTTTCCCTCATTGGTAATCAAGCTTCTTATGAACCAATAGAAGTCTGGATTGAAAAGCCTTAGTGGTCTATCACCAACTTAGCAATGACAAAGAGTAGACCCATCACATTTACTTATGTATATCACATTTACTTATGTATACAACACTGTCAACTCAAAGTTTGTACGAACCCGAGATTGATAAAGTAAAGTTGGTAGCCCCAAGAGTTGCAACATTCTTGTTGTAATATTGGTGCTCATCACTTTTTGGCATTCTTGCGGGGGAGGTGTCTGAGTAATATGTCATTTCTGCTTTCTTTCTTCCATTCCTTATCTATGACATTCTGCTATTAGTTTCATTTCCGCAAAAGTAACTTAGTTTTCTTTCTTTTCCATTCTGCATTCTTTTCTTTCGTTTCCATTCTGCAAGTGAGATTTCATTTTTATGGTTCGAAATGTGGTATATTCTTAATTAATTGTGAGCAGTACTACAAATTAGCTAATCTGACAATCAACAACCTAGGGATTGGAATCAGATGATTCAGTGGGTAAGAGGAGTTACAATGTTAACTACATCTCTCTCTCACTTTGGCGCTACTTAGGACATTTGAAAATTATGCATTCAAGGGAGCTTGCTCTGCAACTGTTTGTTTCCATAACGTTATTGGTAGGATTCTTCTTACAAAAATAATTGTGGGAAGTTGAACTGGTATTTTATTTGCTTGGCTTGATTTTCTCTTTATTAGCAATATTACACCAACCCTCTTCGAACTATACTTACACAAGGGTTTTCCCTTCCCTAGAGTTCATAGTTTTGGAAGGCGAACCAATAAATCTACTCCAATGTTTGGTACCGACATGTTTACATACTATACTTGATTACTTCTTCGAACCATTCATAGAATGTGTTAGTAATTATTCTCGCTAACTAATGGAATTATTTGGAAAATTCCTTTTCAATCACATTTGTATAGTTTTCTTAACCCTTCCTCTATTTACTAATTGTGGCATGAGTCATTCTTCTCCTTATAATGATTGATTCCGAATGTTTTCAAATTTGTGGAGTTTGCAGTCCCAGGCTGAACCCAGGTTTTGGCACTTGACTGTTCCTGACACTGAAATGTAAAGTAGTGTTTTCCTTCGCATATTTACATCCAATGGCCATAAAGTTATGGAGCCAAGGATTTTGAGTTGTGTTTACCTAAATCCTAGGGTTACGAGAGGATAAATTTTAATGGCATTCATTTCTATATCCTTTCCCGTCTTTTTTCTTATTTTTTATTTTATTTCCGACATTTTTTCAGTGGAATACAAGATCTGTATGGAAGTTTCCTTTGAAAAACAAAATCCAAGCTTATTAACAACTTTTGTATAGTGGCTCTGCAAAATTTGGGTTGAGGGCAATATCATAGAGTCCTTATATATATATATATATATATATATACATACATATTCAATGGGAGTGCTCAAATAAATGTGGGGTATAACAATTAAATAATAGAATTTTCATTTCCCATTCAGGTCTCTTCAATTAGCTAGTTTAATAGTTATTATGAGCTTCGTTTTCTAATCAAATACATGTAATTAAGTTAAACTTGCTTTCCTTTGTATTTCTCTTTCCCTATTTACCATAAAATAATAAGTACTAATAAATAGTAGCAAATAACCTTTTGTATTTTATTAATCTTTTAGGTTTTGGTCATTATCAATCTTTTCCAA
>APFE031100909.1:0-26401 GCA_000404065.3 Pinus taeda
TTTTAATATTAAGAATTAAAATGGTTTAGAGTGTTTTAAATTGAACCTGAATTAAGAAAAACACTCCGCACTCCTAACAATTATTTAAAAAAAAAACCACCGACGATCACAAAGTAAAGTAAACGTAATCTACTATTTGATGATGGTCATTACATGGCATTTGTTATTATTATCATGATGATGGCTTCACATCATATTTAAATATGCGCGTATTAAGATATTTATGTATACTAAAATAGATATGGACCATTGAATATTAAAAGAGTCAGCTTTCACATATGGTGTTCGCGTTTTCCATGTTTAAACGTACAAAACGAGTTAATTACCTCCCATCACTATAATGAGTCAAGTCAATTTCTGCTAGGTCACTTCATACATTGCTAGATTGCCATGAATGTCCATAGGTTTAGCAACCCTTCACCTCATTTTTTTACGAGCGTTCTTTCCACTTTGTTGACTAGGGTTGACATTAGAATTTTTACAATTAAATTATTCTCGTTCTTTACACGGTTATTTGTAACCAAATATAACTAATATTTGCACTAAAAGGGTGTTGACAGTAGCTCGACATTTTCCCTCGTTAAGTTCCCAAACTCAGTGTGGTAGTAGAGGACATCCTTCTTATCCCTCCAATGCTTTAGAAATGCATCATCTAAAGCCTCGATATTTACTATAGATCTTGGGGTGAGTTCTCTAAACCATTTTCTAGCCTCTCCATCTAGGCTTTGGACAAAGACTCTCATCCAAACATCATCTTCACTAATGTCCAAATTATCAGCATAGCTATAGAATGACTCAAGATGTTCTTCAGCTGAAACACCTTCAGTCCTAGTGAACTTAGGCATATACATATGATATTTTCCAGTAGGCATAGCAGTCAAAGGAGTGGACAGTATTAGAGGTCCATACCTAGCAGCTATGATTCTTTCCATTTTGGTGGGTGGCTGTGGACCTGCCATAGCTGTGGTGGCTAAAAGAGTATTGGCAGTCTGAATGATAGAGGGCTAAGGAGTGATTGATAAGACTGAAGGAGTATGATGGATAGGAGGTGGGGTTTCCTTTGGGCATACAACAAAAGGAGAACCTAAAGAATAAGGAGCTTTATGAATCTCTGAGAGTTTTTCTTCACTGCTAGTATTAGATGCTATACTCTCAACATGTATTTGTTCTATTACAGGCCTTTCTTGAAGAGATATAGGAGATTGTTTAGGTTTACGTGAACCTGATGCTCCTTTCTGCAATACCTTTCTCTCTTTGATGATTTTTTCAGGGTCAGGTACTGGTTCAGCTTGTAGCTTCTGAGAATGTCTCCGAGTATGCCTCACAAACTGAGCCAGAACTATGAAGTGGAGTCGCCAAGAGGTTCAGCGTCCAGTAGAGTCACTAGATAGATGATTACAACCAAAAAGGTGCCCAGACTTTGTCTATCATCAAAGCTGGATCTATATCATTTCCCAGGGAAGTTGAGCTTCAATTTCCTCTCCTTGGCAATGACGCCAATTATGCTATCACTCTAGGAAATTCTCTTAGGTTGTAGCTCGTAGATGCTTGGTAACATATAATCTTCAATATGTTCTTTGAACTATTGGAATAAATGATGGTTTGGATCAAGCCAGATAACCATTTCAACTATGTTTTTACTCAAGACATGCATGAGCACCCTCAACTTACAAGGCTTTAGAACACTAATGCTCAACAGTTTGTAGATTCAATGAATGGATGGAGAATACTGACCATACCGGCAAATGCATACATAAACATAAATGAATGGCTAGCTACAGGTAGAAAAAGAGAATACTGACTGTACCGGCAGATGCGTATATGACCACATATGAATGGCTAGTTACAGGTAGTAAAGAAGCTTGCAAATCTAATTCATCAATGCAAAGATAAGATGGCAGTTATCTGGCATTAGACACAAAAGAAACATGAACAACCTGTTCAATTACAAGCTTAGAGCAGAAGAGAAAATGGACATTGAACATATAACAGCAAAAGAAGCATGTATTACAATGAATGAAAATAAGAAGCTTGTGTAGCAAAGTCTCATTAGTCTCCAGAAGTTGAACCCCTGTTACATTTAGTTTCCAGCATTTTATAGGCCTTTTACAATGCTCCTGAGCTCTCTAGAAGGCTCGGAGTCTTAATCTATCCACTCTGTCCCTTAACTATTTGATTCCCTGAAGGCAAGCATGGCTTGGAGGGTTTCTCCTTCTGACAGAGGAATAACCAACTTCAGGTAGTTTGATGCGTTCTCTGGGAACTCTCTCATGCCAGAGATGCCCCATAATGTTTGTTTTGATGAGCTGCAATGGGTTGTTGATGCGTTGTGTTGCTCCATGATATTTATGTTTCGGGTTAGCTACGTTGTCTTCTCCATGACTACTTTTTCGGTTTGGGATGGGCTACGCATGTTGTGGCCCTTTCAATTCCCCTTTTGGCCTTTGTTATTTCCTTTCCAGTCTCTGTCTCCCTTTAAATATTTAGAACTATTGTTTTTCTGTTAAATAGAGAAAAATGTTGCATATAGCGAAAAACCCTCCCATTTCTGCTTTTTCGGACATTAAAAAGTCCTTAAACATGGCATTCTTTTCTATCGGGTCCGCCCTTTGGGTGATATCACATCTCCACCATTGATCTAGGTGCTCTAGATCCAACGGTTGTGATCCGTTTCGGGCAGCTCTTCTGTATTGGAGTTAATCGCCCGATGAGGGTGGTTTTCTATCTCCTCTTCCTAGACACGTGGTAGTTGTATGGCATCGAGCAGAGGCCGGCCAAAACTATTTACCACCCACGGCCGGCCCGAAATCCTGCCTGCTTCAAAACTGCATCAAAACGTTGAAAATCATTAAAAAATGGTTTTGGCAGACCTGAAAAATTATACATTTTCATTCCCGAACCCTTTCGAGTCCGGGCTTCATCACAATCAGTGTTGCCCTGTTTCCCTTTGTATTTCGTTATATAAAGAAATACATCAAAATGCATTTAAAACAGGCCTTCCCGCAGACTTCAAAATTTATGAAGTATCATATCTAATGTCGTCGGGTCTGGTCATCAGGTTGCAATGAGCCATGCAACGAGCCACGGTTAGCGCTCCTTAATGTTTCTCTGATAGCGATCCGGTGATGGAACGTGGGTTGTCGATCCGCGCATGGGATCGATGGTCCACGTTTAATCGCTAATCGCAATCTCTCATTCCACATTGTTTATGCCGATACCTCCACCAATGCGACTCGCCGATAGTAACCCACCGATCCGATCATCAGCGGTCGCTGATCAGCGGTGTCTTGTGCCCAACCTTAAGTTGTCCTCTCTTAGCCAATTTTGATTTGCCGCTTAGATCTCGGCCGTTGATCATCCAGATCTAACTTTGTTGTGCTTTGCCTGTGTAAGCCTACAATTCATGGGTTTTCATGATTTTTGGAGTGTTTTTGCCTGTCGATAGTGTATTTCCACCCTTCCAAGGGCTCTTGACATGCGATGGTTTTGACTTTGAATGATCCTTAAGCAAATTTTGGAGACTATGGGAGTATTTTAGGTCCATTTTTGGGCCAAATGCCAACAAAGCTAACAATTCTCTTGACCGGATCTACAAACTACCATGGACCGAAAACCATCACGCCCAAAACCATGTGCAAAAACCATGCACAAAACCATAGGTAGGTCCGCCCACCTAATATAGAGTCCAAAAATATAACACAATTCAACATTGCTTGGTGTAGCTCCTTTTTCCATCTATAGATCTCCTGCAAATCTTTCTCCAACCATTCTTCAGATATTTGTGCTCTCCTTTTTTCTTTCATATATCTAGCCTTCCAGAAGTCATCCACACTCGTTTCTCCAATATTTTCGTAGCTTCCATCTAGGTATAATTCCTCCCCTTAGGTCCTTCCCCTAATAGCGGGGCTTTAAGTTTCCATGGATGGGCTCTGGAACACCAATAAGTTCTCTTCTACCATGAAAACTTTAATCCACAATAATATTTCCTTCAACAGTCTCCCTCCCAACCCTGACTTGAATACAACCTCAACCTCAGAAAAATATTGATGGCCCTCTGCAAAAAACTCGATAATATACCCCTCTAGAGTGGTTTTCATCCATAAGTCGATAGCTTGAGTTAGGTTCATATCAAGCTGGTGTATTTCAACAATATCAGCTTGGGTCCAATTATGAGGAGATCAACTTTGGTTTCCAGTCTTTTCTTTTATTTGCAGCCTCCACAACCAATTATAGAGCTCCTCTTGGAACTTACATGAGAAGATCTCGAATTGATATCTTATAGGCTCTATTTACATAATTTATTCCTTCAGCCGCAGTGATAAAGTTGTGCTTGTTGGGAGGAAAGTCGCTATACTTGTTCATGCCACCAATATGATAGCTCCTTCTTAAATACTCTCAACACCATATTACAGAACCCTTTGAGATTTTTTAGGTCATGGCAATAGAACCATTTTTTGGTGAAAAATGGTGGTCATGTTGAGACCTTACGTTTGGGCATAGGGGCCAACAAAGGTCCCGTCATAGTCTAGCATAGTATCAACATTTTCACCTTGCTGAAGAAGAATAAGGCATCTCACTTGAAGTGCACCACAACCTTACTTGGTTAAGGGATTGAAACCAAGCATTAGGATAAATTGCACAAGGCTACCAATACTTGTTAAACTCAGAACCAAGGCATCATACGTGTAATCGTTGCAGAAGACAACAACTAAAGTATTCAAAAGAACATAGAATACGCGCATGCATTCATAATAAAGTTTTAAAGGTGTCATATAAAACCATTCTAAGGGGATCATTAAACATCCCTACAAATTTCTCATTCATTAGTTTCATCCAACATTACATCATTACATTCAGGCTCATATTCCCTCCCAACATAACCAAAAACTAGGAATGTAATATAACATATGGTCAAGTGATTACAGAACCATGTGGGCTCAATAGGCTCTGCGAAAACATTTCAGTATGATCCCTTCTCTCCCGTTTTGGATTTTCCTTTGGCCTTTTAATCACCCCGCTCATTTGGATTTTTGCTTTCTTCCTTGGATGCTCTACACTTTCCTTTTCATTTGCTTATATTGTCTGGCTACAACTACTTCCTAGGTTGTTAATGAACATTCCAGCTCGACTTTCACTGCATGTGTCCTGATTTCCCTAGTAGATCTTCCGCAGCTACCAAACTTTAGTGGATTCCACCTCCTTCCTCGGCTACCTTCTCTATGACTTCCCATTAGTCACCTTTGGTCAAAATGTGGTAAAACGTCAAAACATGACAAAAATTTGTCCCCAAAATGAAGGACCCAAAATATATCCCTAATATTTGATAAATGACAAACTCAGTGCTATAATCACCTTTCAGCAAGGACGAATAAAACAACATTAAATATATAAAATATAAAAACTAAAAATTAAGGTTGCAAGGCCACCTATATGTGGTAAATGACAAACTCAGTGCTATAATCACCTAACTAAAAATTAAAGTTGCAAGGATAAGTACGTGATTCGGTATTACACTTATTATTTATGTCAATGTAAACAAGTACATGTGGAGGGAGACAAAGTTAGAGAGAGACAGGTGGTCGGTCATGGCATTATGTTGACATGAGACCGTTTAAACATGGGTCAGAGGCCCTCAACACTTTGACGCCTCACTGGCTTCTCTATTCACCACTCATCATTGACTAAATCTGTAAACTGAACTTTGCCAATTGTAGTTGGCAACAAATCTCCTTTTAGACTGAAGTCACATGAACGGTTGGCCTTCTTCCTTGTAGGTTGTTGGTGACAAATCCTCGTTTATACTTAAGTCACATGAATGGTTGACCTTCTCCCTTCTAGGCTCTTAGTAAACCTATTTTTCAGTTGGATTTTTAGGCTTTTGAATACAAAGTGTTTTTGTTTTAGCGTTTTGGGTAATAATTTATAATTTCACCAAATTATTTAACAAGTTAGTTAACCATTTATAATTTCATCAAATTGTTATCTAGTTTAATTATATAATTTATTATTTTTATTAGTTAATTTTTAATATTACTATAATATATATTATAATAAGGAGCTATCGGACTGCACACACACTTGCCCCCACCACGACTGATCCAGCATTCTTGATTCAGCTCTCGGCCCCATTATGGCCCCTCCATAGGTGCCACCGGAGGAGGCATTCCAGCAAGCGTTCTTTGACCTAGTTCGTTCTCTTCTGCCTCAGTGAAATCGTCCCTCAGTTATGAAGTTTGTGAAAAAACTGGAAGGGTTGCAGGAAGTTTATCTGCCTCCAACCTTGCCCCGTATGGCTACCCTTGCCTTGGCTGAAAGAGACCTTATTGGAAAATTTACAGGTCTTTGGCCCTCTCCAAAAATAGTGCAGAGGTGGGTGGAAAGGAACTGGTCAGACAAAACTCAAGGGAAAATCTCTATCAGATTTTGTGCGAAAGGATACTTCACATTTCATTTTGAAACTAAGGAAGATAAGGACTTGATCTTCCGTAATAGGCCTTATTTTATGGACTCCAAAGGACTATACCTCAATAAGTGGGCTCCAAACTTTGATTCGAAGCTGGATATCCCTAGTGTTGTGCCTGTTTGGGTTCGTCTTCCACACCTCCCCCTGCATTGCTAGGGAGATGAGTCAGTGCGCGCTATAGGGAATGCTCTAGGGAAATATATTGATCGGAGCGAACCCAAAGACAACATGCAGGCATGTGCTCGCATTTGTGTTGAAGTTGATTTGGGGAAAGACCTGCAAGAAGCCATCAAGCTAAAGGTGGACGACTGGACCCAAATTCAGTAGCTTGACTATGAACAGATCCCCTTCAAGTGTAAGGTATGTCTCGAATATGGCCACTTTGCAAATCGATGATCTAAACTTTTTCAAGTAAAGAGTTCTCCACAAGAAGAACAGTGGGAAACAGTTAAAAAAAAAAGACAGCCCCTAATCCCATCCCTTCTAATGAAGCTAGCCCTATCCCTCGTCCCCCCCCAATCCCGCTCCCCATCTCCTCCCCTCTTCCTCCTTCCTTCCCTTCTCATCGGCCTGATCCCCATTCCTCCTCTCCTTCCTCCAATCCCTTTCACATCCTTTCCCAACCTGAGGATCCCCCTTCTCCAATGATTCAATCTACTCCTTCTGAATCTCCCCTTCCCTTGTTTATCTCCTCTTCCCTCCCTTCTAATCCCCCCCCTCTCAAAACCACAAGAATCAATTCCAAGGAGCATGGATCCATCCTTGATAATCAAAAGAGGCCTGGAAGAAAATCTACCAAGCAACACAGAGATGAAAATGCGCAAAAAGACATAGCATTGGGTATTCAGAACCCCATATAATCCTATATACAAGGGAAGATAAACAAGGATTTAGTAAATAAAGACCAGGGAGGAAGAGAAACTCCTCGCATCCCTCTGAAATTATGAAAATGCTCTCTTGGAATAGCAGGGGATTGAGGCACCCCACCAAAACAAATGCCTTAAAAGATCTTATAATCCAAGAAAGACTAGAGATAGTTATACTTCAAGAAACAAAACTGGGACAGGCAGAGATGAATAAAATTATTGAGAAGCATAAGTTTTATAAAGGATGTGTGTGTGATTCCAGAGGGGCTTCAGGAGGAATCGCTACACTTTGGCTTCAAGACAAATGGAACAATATAGCAGAAACAATGGAACAACACTGAATAAAGATTACTTTGAAGAACAACATGAGTAGTCATCAGCTAACCATCTACAATGTTTATGTTCTGAATCATTATAGAGATAAGGAAGCTTGTTGGAACCCTCTCAGCAACAACATAGCAGAGGAAGAGAATGGTAATATAATTTTAAGTGCTGACTTAAATCTTATCCTGCATGCTAACGAAAAACGAGGAGGTAGATTTACTCCTGATACCTTTAGAAATCAGTTGGATAATGTAATGCAGCTAGGATATCTTGTAGATATTGTTCCAAAGAATCGCAAGTTCACCTAGAGCAATCACAGGCTAGGAAAAAGAAATATTATGGAAAGGCTAGATCGAATATTGGTAAACGCATCTTTTCTCTCCACTTTTGTAGTTATCCATGCTTCTATTCTCCCCTTCGTTGCTTCAGATAATTATCCCACTTCCTTATCTCTTGAATCCCATTGCCCCCTGGGCCCTATCTCCTTTAAATACAACCCTTTATGGAATGACATCTCATCTGCCAAAATTCTTATCCATCAAACTTGGCACCAGCATGTAGAAGGCTCACCAAGTTTCATATGGGAAAGAAAACTAAGAAATGTAAAGAACGCTCTCAAGAATTGGGAAAAATATCAATATAAAGAACTAGAAGCAAAGAAGCTAGATGTGAAAGCTAAAATTGAAGATTTACACCTTGAAATGGAAAACCAAGAGTACCTTCAGGCAAGGAAAAGCCAAGAAGAGGACCTCTACAGTCAACTATACAGTATCAGAAGAGAAGAGGAAGAAAAATGGTGAATAAAATTAAGACAGGTTTGGTTGAAAAGTGGGGACAGGAATACAACCTTCTTCCACGAGCAAGCAACTGTTAGAAAAATCAAGAACAACATAACAGCTATCATAGACAGTGCAGGTACTCAGCACAATGATCAAGCTACCATTAAAAATGAGGCTACCACACATTTAAAGAGCTCCTATCTGAAAAAGGGGAAGAAGAGAATTATGCTGACTTCTTACAACATTTGCCAAATAAAATAACAGTAGAAGCCAATGAAATACTGACTGAAGAGATAAAGGAGGAAGAAATCTTGGGAGAAATCTGGGGCCTCCAGCCTGACAAAGCTCCAGGACCGGATGGTTTCCCAATTTGTTTCTATAGGGAGCACTGGGAAACCATAAAAAAGGATCTCATCAAGTATTACAAATGGAAACAAGGGAAAAATAAAATGGGAGGCTTCACAAACTCAACCCATCTTGTTCTCATTCCCAAAGAGAAGCACCCCTCTATTTTTTCCCACTTCCGACCTATATCCCTATGCAGTTCTTCATATAAAATCTTCACAAAAGTCCTCGCCTCCCGACTCACGCCTCTCTTGCCAAGGCTTATTTCTGAAAATCAAGGTGGCTTCATGGCCAATAGACAAATCTTCAACTCCATCTTATTAGTTCAGGAAGCCATCCACTCAAGCCTCTCTAGGAAGGAAAAGGGCTTCATTTTGGAATTAGACTTGGCAAACGCCTTTGACAGAGTTTGACACTCCTTTCTATTTGCCACTCTTCAAAAAATGGGCTTCTCTTCCCCCTTCATCAACCTCATAAGAACTTGCATCTCTAGACCTTGGATTGCCCTCCTTATCAATGGAAGGTCCGGCCCTGCTTTCCAATCTTCAAGAGGATTGAGGCAAGGTTGTCCTCTCTCTCCCTACTTATTCATTTTAATGGTTGAATCCTTCAGTTGTGTCCTCGACCATAAGCGACAGGCAGGCCTCATCACCGGAATCAAATTTGAAGATGGAGTTAAAAACATTAATCACTCCCAATTTGTTGTTGATACCCTGCTGATAGGAGGAGCATCTGCAATAATTTCTCGAAGATTCAAATTCCTATTAGACAAGTTTATGAGATACTCCGAGGGAATTATAAACCATCTCAGAAGTTGCATTTGTGGTTGGAATGCTTCAACTCAAACACTCCAAAATCTATCCAACATCTTTGGGGTGTCGTGCAAGTTAAATTGGGACCACTATAGTTATTTGGGAATGCCAGTGAGCATGGGATGTGCTAGAGCTGAAATATGGGACAAAATGCTTGATAAATTGAAAAGGAAAGTCCACAATTGGGGATCCTTCTGGCTCAACCCAGCTGGCCATTTGGTGCTCCTAAAATCAAGCCTTTCTTCTCTCCCTTTATATCAGTTCTCCTTAGCTCAGGCACCAGCCTCTTTTCATCACAAAATGGAGAGTATTCTCAGACATTTCTTAGGCAGGGTGGAAAAAATGATAAGAAAAAATATAACCTGGTTAGTTGGAAACAAGTTATCCAAAGCCAGGAAAAAGGTGGGCTTGGAATCAGATCTCCAATGTTCACTAACTTAGCTTTTGGTGGCAAGATTATTTGGAGATTATTAAAGGAGCAGTAAGGTTGGTGGAAAAAAGTCATCAAGGTCAAATATCTTAGCAGCCCAAGGCAACAACTTCTAACAAGTGAAATACCCATCAAGAGCAGCATAGGTATTTGGAAACTATGCAGAAAATCCATCTCCTCTATGGCACAAAATGTCTCAATGGTCCCCAAAGGTGGCAGCAAAATCAGCATTGGAAGCGATAAGATAATGGGAAACAAAGCCATCAACAGTTACCCAGGTATGGAAGCAACCATCCTCTATCTCCAAAGCAAGGGATTATATCGCTTAAACCAAATTTCTCATTGGGATATAGATTCACAGGCTTTAATCTCAAAGAGTCCTTCAACAATTTTCAGACCCATCTCCACAACATCGTGCCTATATCTAAAAATGGTATCGATGGATTCCGATGGGGCCCTACGGGATCAAGCTACTCAATACAGGCAGGCTACAATTATTTGTGTAACAGGGATCACCCTACTTCTCCATGGACGTATTGGAAAGAAATATGGAAAGCTAAAGCCATCCCCAAAGTTAAATTCTTCATGTGGACCCTTTTAAAAGGGAAGACTCTCACCTCAGAAAATCTGCAAAAGAAAGGTATCATGGGTCCCTCTCGATGCCCAAATTGTCCTGAAGCAGAAGAGACTATGCAGCATCTCTTCATTTCATGTCCTTTTGCCATCTCCTACTGGAAAGGCATAGCCTCTTTTGACTCTTTCACTTGGAATTCACATCATTCCATTGGTGAAGCCTTAAGCATTTGGAAGAAAAGTTATCCCTGGAAAAATAAGAAAAATAGCATTGCCAAGAGGGTATCAGACGCCCTCCCATACGCACTCTTATGGAAAATATGGATTGCAAGGAACCAAAAGGTTTTCAGGGACCAGGAGACATTAACCAGACATCTTTGTAGTAAAGCCAAAAGCTTGGCAATAGAAACCATAGCTGCCAAGAATTTAAAGAAAATCGATATGGCCAGCTTTTGTAGCGAAGAGAGAGACTTTACCAGGAATCTGATAGACAAATGTAACATCCTCTCTCCACTAATCACCTACAACAGCTCATTCAACACCCTCGGTCATAACTGGAAAATAAGATTAAAACAGGATGAATTTATTGAATGGCTCTACAAAAGCAACACTCATATCCTATTCTTTGATGGTGCCTCCAAGTCTAATCCGGGAGCTATGGGGGCAGGGGGAATCATCTATATGCCCAAAGGAGACCCCCTTGCCACTTTTGAGTGGGGACTGGGAACTCTTTCCAACAATAGAGCAGAGGCCCTGACTCTTTACCAAAGCTTACTCTAGCTTCAAATCCACAGAATTAGGAAAGCTTGGATTTTTGGGGACTCTGCTATTATCATAAGTCTCATGAATAGTAAGAGAAAGGCCTCCAATATCCACATAAAGCAACTCATCAGCAAATGTCAAAGCATGATCAGCCAAACCTGGGAGATAAAAAAATTGCATGTCCTTCGCACCTTAAACCGAGAAGTAGACAAACTCGCCAGTCAAGCTTGTACCAGAACCAAAAAAAATCTTTTTTGCAACAACAAAGAATCCTTTCATTATCTCCCCTGATCTCTTTCTTGACTAATGAAAAATCTATTGAGGCTGACCCCTCACCGAAATTATAAGGCGTATTCTGTCCAAGTCTATTGCAATCCTGATATGGTAATCTTTCTGCCGCCGAATATCTTGTCTCCCATTCTTTTTGACTCCACATTCACATCGATTTCTGTTTTCTCAAGTGAAATCTGTGAGGCCTTCTCCTCTCACCACGTGACTCTATCCCTTCTTCCTTATAGCACGCTGGATTTAAAGGCTTGGACATCCCGTCTTCAACCTTCCATCTCCTTCAGGGTGTTTCCCATCGCTGATGTGTTCTCTTTCAATCGCCTTTCAGTTTTTTTCTCTCCCCTCTTCGCTTTCCTTCTCTGCATCATCCTGTCGCTGCCGCTCTTCGTATTTACTGTTTGGCTTTGCACCCTCCCCTAACTTTTCCTTTTATTTCAGAATCGCTTTTTTTGTTAAGATCCGACCTTATCTCTTCCCATCCAACCGCTTTTGATCCTCCAACTGGATTCTTTGGAAGCTCTCTCTAGTTTTTTCATATCCTACTCTGTTCACCGACCCTTTGCTCAGACTCTCCTATTCCGTTTGCAACTGCCACTCCTTGGCGCAGTTTTATCAAGCACATCCTCAACATTGCTCTCAACATCCTCAAATGGCCCGTAATGAGGACTGCCTTCACTGTCGGGATCTCCAGGAAGAACTAGAACAAATCAGGGTGCATCAGCGAGTCATGAATGAAAAGATTGAATCCTCCACTCGGATATTCAATGCAAAGTATGAAGCGGATTTAAATCTTTTCCTTTACCATGTTACCTCCTTGCAGGAGAAATTCAATGCCTTATCCAATGTGTGCGCTCATATTCAAGAATCCATGGACATCCTAAAATATATGATGGAGAAACTTAATGCTCCAAGCACCAACTGCTCTAGCTTCAAAATTGTTGATCGGGATCTACTCTTGTATCAGTCTTCCTCATGTTAGAAAATACAGTAAAATAGCAGAATATGGTAATGTAGTTAAAGTGCAAGCTCTTCCTTCGAGCTCCATTCTTGTATTTCTGGAGCTTTGCCTCCTAAACTTTTTTGAATTATAAACAGCGGCCGAATTTGTCAAAACAAATATAGATAATATAGTTTATTATAAATGTCATTACTATAAAATAATTTGTATTTGTTTATTTTAGAAGTCCCTAAAAGATGATTAAAGTGGCTTTCATGAATTCACAATTATAATTCATAATTGCATCCCTAAAGAGCCATAGTCTATCACAACATCTAAGCAAGTTCAACAAATTCATGATCATAATTTATTACTACATCATGAAGGTGTCCTGCTTAACTGCCTAACTGCAGATAAAGCTGATAAGGCCCTTAGAGAATTTCATGCAGGAGACTGTGGAGGGCACTTATATTGGAAATCCACAGCTGATAAAATCCTGAGGGCTGGATTTTATTGGCCCTCCCTGTTTACTGATTCCAAAAAAGTTTGTTAATGTCATGTCATAAATGTCAGATCTTTGAGGAAAAAAAATTTACTTCCCTTGCCCTCAGCATTCACTGAAAAAACAATTTCAACATGGGGCTTGACTTCCATTGGGGAAATTCACCTTCATCCTCAAGAAACTAGATGGATCTGGCACTACTGAACTTCACAAAATGGATAGAGGCCATACCTTGAGACAACCAAATGATTCAATTATCATACATTCTAGAAACAATATTGCTAGATTTGGCTCGCCAGAGAAACATAACAGATAAGCAGCTGCTTTTAATCCAAGAGAATGATCAGCTTCTGTCACAAATATCATATCACCCTAGGCCATTCCGCCTATTACCCTCAAGGCAATGGCGTAGCTGAGTCCTCCATAAAAGCTAATCAACATTTAAAAAAGTCTTGGAGGAGAACAAAAAGAATTGGCATAAAAAGCTGGTAAATGCACTATGGGCAGATAGGTTGACCACTAAAAGATCTATTGGTATAGCCCTAGAAGTTGGTATATGGCCTGGAAGCTGTGTTCCCATCATCCCTTGGGATCCCTGTGATCAAATTGCTGCAGGAAATACAAGCTGAACCCAATGATATCCAGAGAAGGATTAATCAAACAATTCACTTACAACAAACAAGGGAAGAAGTGTATCATAGGATCCAGGTTCTACAAGAGAAGCTTAAAAAGGTGTTTGACAAAAGAACAAAAGGTGAGGACTTTTTCATAGGGAACAAAGTATTGAAATGGGACTCTAGGAGGGAATACAAAGGAAAGCATGGCAAATTTGACTTTCTATGGAAAGGTCCATTTGTAGTTCAAGCTGTGCAAGGTAACAATACCTTCTTTCTCAAGAGTCTATATGAGTCAAACAATGATGAAGGCCCAGTGAATGGGAGAATGCTCAAACACTACTATGATCCATGAGCATAGGATAGCCCCATATTGTACATAAATATCTATATTTTCAAGCATTTTTCTTTTTTACAGTAGATATATTGAAGAGCAATTACAACAGATTTTGAAGAATGATCAGCAAAACCATATCAAAACTGACATAGATACTTCAAAAAGCTCAATGAATAGAATTGAGCAAGGTCTTCAGAGCGGAAAACCAATGATAGGCAGTGATAGATGTTAGCAAGTCGTGAAATGTTAATCCTTGCACAAATGAGGTCATGAGACACTGCATACCAGCTCACTGGTTGCAGATCAAAGGTGGCAATACTAGAGCAAATTCACTACAGTGAGAAGAAGAAAATAAGGCCATCTGACCTGTTGTTCTTGGCTTTCCTTCAAGAAGAGCCATCCCCAAGTGGAGCCACTGTTAGGTTCTTATACCAATAGGTTTCATCTTTCATGATTGACAGTGGAAGGGCTAAATATGGTCATCATTGCAGGCTGCAAAGGTTCCATATTTTGTGTACATGCTATGAAAATTAAAAAATGAAAAGAGGGTATTCCTTAAAAGAATAATCAAAAGGAAAGAAAATCAAATGGCCAAGAGAAAAGTGAAAATGAACCCCAAACTAAAGACCAGGAAAGTGGCCAGTCAAAATGCCACTACTATCTTTTGGGCAGTATCATGCTCTGCAAATACTATTGCTAGTCACACTTGATGGATGGCCCAATAGTCTAAATTGGACCATGCCATGTTTAAATTTCTTTCTGCAGAATAGAGAATGTTCCCTGTCCAAACAGCTCAAGCTTGGTAGATGACTAGCTAGGTAGAGAAATGAAGGTGGCCAACTGCTTAATCTGGGTCCTTGGAAGAAATAAGGGTACATTTTAGATAGGAGGGCAGTCAAAAGAAAAAGAGGACAATCAAGGTCTGCTAATTCAAGTGCACCCACTTCAAAAAGAAGGAAAAAATGTTAGGATTACTAGGATGGGTAAGTAGTACAAGGTTGCAGAAATGGAGGGCCATCACCAATTGGCTTATTAAGTGCAAAGACTCATGCCACTCAGGGTATTGGCATCAAAAGCAGAGAGTGGAGGACAAGCATTGGAAGCATGTCTAAGTTCCCTTATTTGCCCCCAAACTTCATTTACTAACACCCCCAAGGGCCTTGAGATCTGCTCAAGTGTCCAGTTCCACTTCACTTCATGGGAAGCCACTGGGTCAAACCATGGAGTTTAAACATGAAAAGAAGCCACATTTTTTGTGTAAGAAATCTTTCTTATCATTTCATTTATCTCTAAATTCCTAAGTTTTACCTCTTAGAACTTAGCTTTACCCCTTCATACACCTCACAAAGCCATATTAACCACTAATGTACTATTTAGCTCCCTAACTCCCCCCCTTCCCTATTTCTATTAGAATCTATGAAACATTTCCCAAAAAATATCCATAAATACCCTCCCCCTAGCATTATAGCTATATAACCCTTCCTTGGGGAAATATCAACATATCAGGGGTTGGTATTAGCCCCTTTTGTCCCTAGACTATGGTTATTATCAAAAAACTATGGCTAAATGTCAAAAAATCCCAAACCCCGCCCTCATTAAACCCATCTACCCCTTTATCTGCCCAAATTTCATTTTATTATAAAGTTTTTTAATAAAATGTGTGCCTAAACCCGTAAAACCCAAAAACCTAATGTTTTTTACCCCCCCCGTGTGCAATTTATTTAAATCCATTAAAATAATGGGCGGGTCCCCCCCCGCCTTAACGCGCCGCTGCATCAAATTTGTCGTCCACCGTCTCATCATCGACCCCTTGTGAAGAAGTCACCCGACCTTTTGCGTCCGGGGGATTGGTGGGTATTGCTGCCGTACCCCCGCCCACGCGTCGGGCTCCCGCATGTTCGCTGGCCCCCCCCCCCTCAATACCGTTTACCGCCCTCAGGCCTTCCGGGGAAACCGCTTATCGCCTTCCTCCCGTGCTGACGTCACGCCCCCATTAGCGTGACGTCACCCCTCCTTTTCCGCCACCGTGCCTCCACATCATATCCGTGTCCCCTGTTCGCCTGTCCACCCTGCCACCGTGTCACTGCCACCTGGGCACCCACGTCAGCTGCCACGTCACCCTTCCGTACCCGGGCCCATGATGACGTCAGCATGACGTCATCACCAAAAAGGTGTAAAAGGGCAAAAAATGCATAAAAAGACGAGAATTAACCGTTATTTGTCATTGTTTTTCATTATTCCCGGAGTTCCTCTACATGTGAAAACGACGTGCAATGGTCAAAACACAAATCTCACCCGCCAAAGTTGCTGCCGCCCTCATTGTCGACCCGAGTACCTGCAATTCGTCCGATTCAACGCCTCCTACGCCATAAAAACTAGGTATTTGCCGCAGACGACCTTCTTTACCTACTTTTCTCCTTTGTTCTCCTAATTTCCTGCATAAAATCTCCCCACTAATAAATCGACCACTGAAAATTACTTAAGAAACTGGTTGAACCCCTGCGCAACAAAACTCTGAAAGAAACTCGTGCCCCTCTATAAAATTCACCATAAAAGAAATTGAAGGATTCGAGCTACCGGCTAAAAAACAAACTCAGCAGTCTCCTCACTCTTGTTACAAGAAATTCCCTGGGAACCGGCTAATTAGCTCAAACACACTTTGCTTCTTCAAAAACAAAGTGCCCCGCAGTTCATTAAACCTGCAAAAGCCTCCTTACACTGTCAAGATGCTCACTGCCAAACAGAAGTTGGCCAACATTCCTCAGCCTTTGTACCAAACTTGAAAATCTAGTAAAACATCCAATTAAAATCAGACATGGCCACTGCAGCTGCTCTGGATGTAGCTCTTGTGAATCCACCTAGCAAAGAACTGGAAGCTATGCCACTGGTGGACAGTGATTTCCTGATTACAGACTTTGTGGCAGAGAGGAATCACTTACAAACTTTCTGTCAGCTAAGGAAAAGTCACTTGGACAATAGTGACATGTATGGCAGCTGGGAATCCAATCTTCCCACCTACTTCCTGCCTTCTGTGAATATTTTTCCTGAAGTCATTCACCTCTGTGCAAAAAACTATGACCAGAAGCTCAAAGATGTGAAGTCTCCATCTGGGAGCATCCTCTTCTACATAACACCAGATTCCATCAACCAAATGCTGAACTACAAGCAAATCCAGCTGCTATACCCCTTCTCCATTAAGTACTTGCTGGATGAGGGCTCCAAGCTCTCTAGCACAGACATAGCTGCAATAGCCAGGAAATTCATGAAGGCAGATTGCCAACCTTCTGGGCCACCTCCTTTTTCTTATGCAGATTTCAATGAGGTAGGCAAGCTGCTGGTGGATATGCTAACCTCTTTGCTGGGATTCACTACAAATGAGCATGTTGATGAAATTGTGCTGGTCATGTTGTCTGCATATAGCCTTGAGAAACCCCCTGCTATGAAGTACAATTATGCCAAATATATTACCAATAAGATACATGACCAATTGTCAAGATTGAATAGGGAGGCAATATTTAAGTATTCATCATACATCTATCACCTATTCATGTATTATCAAACAGATTGCTTCTAGTGCCCAATCAAGAAGCTAGACTCACAAGGTGAGAGGAGGTCTGTTATCTTCTGGTCTTCAGTCTTCCACCAAGTCCAGAATTCCCCCTACTCATACTGTGAATTTATTGACCAGTTTGTATATCCAGTCACATGCCTCTTAAAAAGGACTCCTCCAGCCAGATTGTCCAAGGATATGCAGAAAATCTTGCAGCTATCCAGGAGTTACAAAATAGGTGATTGGTACTTGTACCAAAATCACACAGTCATCAGGATTTATGGTTGTGAGCTCTGTCCCTACAGGCTCCCAAAATATGTGCCTATGAGGTTGTTTGCCCTAGAATACTATAGACAACTTATAAACTCTGATCTGACACACCTCCATAGTGCCAAGAAGAAATCCAACCTAAATTTTAGAGACCACCTAGGCCCATTTGTCATGAATAAGAAAGATGGTTGGCAAGAGGTTGATCAAATATTGGGGCAACAGCTCAAACTCAAACGAAGCTTCTGGTGGGTCCCTTATGACCCTGAAGGTTTCATCAGTGCTAGGAGGGTCAAGTATAGGCTGCTAGCCTATAAGCATTGCCCATACCCACAAATACAACACTTTGCCAACAAAGATGAATGGGTACCTGAATCAATAGTAGAGGAATTGACTCAGGAAGAAAAAATGGAGCATACTATGAAAGATCTGGAAAAAACTCTTGACTTGGATTCTTGTCAACAGGTCTTCTTCAAACAACCAGTCCAAGTAGGAGAAGGCACTTCTACTACTCCAGCTGCACAGGACAGCCAGCAAGCTCCTGCAACAACAACTACATTAAAGGGGAAAGAAAAAATGGATGAACAACAACAGGCAGAGACAGGGCAGCCCAGTACATCAAAGGATCAGCAGTGAGGGCAAGCCCCTTCAGAGCAAACTAGACAACCACAAATCCCAGTTTTGTAGACTCCTCTCAATGAAGAGAGAGGAAGAAAGAGAGATAGAGAGGAGGTCACACCTCCAACGGGATCATCATAGCAACTAGAGGCCAAGAGGCCGAGGATTGACCCTGAAACACAAGAATGAGATATCAGTGAGGAATGGGTAGAAAGCCACAACAGAGAAAGGCAAACAAGCCAGCAGACTGCCACTAGCTCATTTCAGCTAGAACAGGCCCTACAGCACCCCACAGAGGTATCCTCCTCAAGAAAACAAGGAAAGAAACCAGCTGCAATCAAAGAAGGCTTCATAGAGATCAAGGCACAGAATGAATTGGTGAGAGTGCAGCTCTATGAGCAATTCTTGAAGACAACTCCAGCCAAAAAACAAAGATTGATGGCTGCCTATGATCTGAAGGAGGAAACAATGATCTTCACTCATTTGAAGCCTAAAGTCCCACATCCCAAGACCCCTGCAGATTACTATAGAACAAACTTGGAGGTCTTTTCTAAAGACATACACCCCATGTATCAGATTGAGCTGCACAAACAGACTGGGGAAATGGTGTATGCAACACTTGCAGACAGGGCCATGCTGGCCCATCAGCTAAAAGAAGCCCTGAAGAATACAAACACACAGCTTGATTTGGAAAGGCTATCTTCCTCTGCAAAGGACAACAGAATAAAAACTTTGGAGGACATAATAATTGATTTGGGACATGACCCAAAGGATCCAAAGGGTGTTAGGGCCCTTATGAAGAAAAAACAGGACGACATTGCTGCACTGAGAAGGCAGGCAAAATTGCCTCCTACCATTCACCCTCAAACAGTAGAACTTGCACAAGAAAAGCAAGTAGATGATGCTATGGAGCTGCTTCTGGTAATGAATCAAAGAATATTACAAATGGAAGCAGAATTAGAGAAAGCACTGTAGGACAAGCAAGGGGAGTCAGCCTCCCAGCCCCCTCAAACATCAACAACTCTTGGACCTACCCCTCCCACACAAGCAGCAACAGCCCCTTCTACTATTCCAGCACCTACCATAGCTACATCAGCAACAGGAGAAACAGCAGAAGCAACAACAGCAGCAGAATCCAGCATGAGCATGGAGGACTTGATGAAAGTTGTTAAGGAGCTTGAGACTCAGGTAACTGAAATAAATGATGCCAAGGATAGACTGGCCAAGTTGGAGACCAGTTATGATAAATCCAAGATGACAGTAGCAAGAGAAACAAAGAGAAATAAAGGCCTTAGAGGCCAAAGTAAAAACTCTGGAAAATGAATTGCTCCTAGGTAAAACCCTAGCAGAAATAAAGAAGATAATTTGGGCCAAAATTGGCCAATCAATACAGGACCAATGGAGGTCAATTCAGGAAATTTATGAGTAGGTTGAGCTGACAGGCATGGCTCATGTGGAAATACAAAGAGCCGGGAAAACACTGGGAATAATGCCCGAGCAGGCCACCAAAATGATACATTTCCTCAATAATCTCACTAGAGAGGAACTGGCAGCTCTAGAGATAAGCAGCAGAACAGATACAAACCTGACAGCTAAAAAGGTACTGACCTTGAGGAACTTCACTCAAACTCTGGAGAGAAAATGTCAGGAAATGAAAGCAGAGATTGATGAATTCAGGGCAAAGATGACCATATTACAGGATAAAGGACTGCCAAGCCTAGTGACTGGCACTGGACAGCTGTTGTCATATAATCAGTATATGATAAGGATCAACAATTATGTTGAAAATCAGATAACAACATCTAGGAGCTCCACCGAAGAAGCAGGGTCTCCCTCTGGGCAGTCTCTGTATGACAAGTTGGAAAATCTGTTATTTATTGAACATGAGATAAATCATTTGTTTCAGGTGCCTCCAAACTTCTACAGATATACAGAGGTAGATGAGACACTGGTGAAAATAAGGAGGCATTAGCTACCTCCAGCTGATTGGTGGCAGGCAATGCTGGAAATTCTTCCTAGATAATGCCACTATGTTATTTCCTTTTTGAAGAAAAATCAAGTTTTCAGTCACGGTACAGGTCAACAGACAGATCAGCACACAGGTATCACAGGGAGCATCTGTACAAGTGACTCACCAACGCACCCAGACAGCAGGCTCAATTAAAGCAGAGTTAAAGGCACAGCTACAACCCACTTTCCAGACCCATAAAGTCAAAAGCCGTCTGACAAAAAGATAGCGGCCATCTTAGCATTAAATGCTATAGTTATGTTTTCATTTACTTTTGTAAGAGAGTTGGTGGTGCAATTTATTGCACAATAACTCTCTATTGAGATATTTTGTACCCTATTTTTGTATATATATCCCCTCAGATATCGTATTGAGGGTCGGTTGAAGTGTAATTCTTTCTGAAGAGCTCTATTGTATTTTGAGACATTTTGATAATACAAATTGCTCGTTGAGATTTCTGGTCCCTATGTTATCTGGAGATGGAAATGAATAGCTCTATTTTGTTGCAGAATTCCTGTGTCATTTGCTGAAGCAAGAAGTTTCTCTGAACTGTGTATGTGTTTTCTGTGTTTTCCATAATTCTTATGTTTTTCACAATCCTAGTAAATCGAGAAAAGGAATAGCGTAGGATTTGTTTCGAACACCCTATGCTCAATCTCTATTTCTAAATATGTTTTCTTCTGAATTAGCCATGGATATGAATTCTTGATCGCTCATGTCTAAACTAATTCTTTCATGGTGAATATTGTTTAAGAATTCTTAACTGCTCTTAAGCAATACTTTCAGTTTTCTTTATTAACATAGTGAAAGATTCTTAACTTCCTTTCACTCACTAATTCCATAACTTCATCAAAAAATTTGGTAAATTGCTTCACATATGCCTATCTGGCTCTGCACCAACACTCTGCCTTCATAAATCTACTTCAGCAGCACAAATACCTCAACTCCATTTCCCAATGGACCAAACTGTTCTATAATCTATATCTCAGTTCTGTCTGGATTCACCAACCCACCAAATTCAAACAAAACAACACCATAACTAGCCTAAAAACATTCATCAACAAAGCTAAATCATTAAGAGAGAGCCCTCTCTGGTTGCAGGTAGGCTAGGACCTGTAACTAAAAGATTGGTCAGTGGTTACCTCGGCCGTATTCCCTTTAGGAAGCAGGGAACAACCTGAGTGTTAACATCAATGGAGACTCCACTGCGGACTTATGACAAATTACCAAGTAAAAGGAAATAAGCTTCCTGTTTAGATCCTATCACAATATACCAAGAAAAGAGAACTCAGAAGCTGGCTCCAAAGAAGAAATCTCGTTACACTAGGTCCAATCCTAACCCTAATCCCCCAGCTATCTTTGAAAACCCCAATTTAATCCCCAAAATCTTAAAGAAGCAAGAGTAGCTAGGGGAGCTCTCAGATTTAGATACAGAACCAAATTAGCAGAGCAATATTCCTACTCCTGTCAAAGCATCAGTTCACCCTCACACTATCCCTACTTATCCTAGTTCTTCATCCACTTTCCAAGGTAGTTTCCCCACTCCTCCATCCCCAACACACCTTACTCTTGTTATCCCTATTGTTCCAGTTGTTCCACTCCTTCTTGTTGTCCCTTTTATCCCTGCAAATATGGCTAGATATGCTCCTTTAGTCCTGCCTGCAAATCCATGGGCAATGCCCCAAGACTATCAAGGAAAAATCACCTACTTTGATGGTACTGACACTTATACTGCCCAGCAACACACTAAGAGGATGCACGACTATTCTGAGAACTATGAGATAGATGATGAAGATGTAAGAATGAAATTTTTTGTGCAAAGTTTGACAGGGGATGTAAGGAATTGGTTTAGGTCTCTAGCTGCAAACTCTATAGTCAATCCTGATGCCTTATACCTAAGTTTTTTAAACAGATGGGAAAAGAAGAAAGACCCCATACACATACTGACAGAGTATGATAACTTGAAAATGGGCCCACAAGAGACAGTTCAAGATTATTGTGCTAGGTTCAACAATGTATATAATGCTATCCCTCAAAACTTGAGACCTCCTCTTGATCTGGCCTTGATCAAATTTCCTGATGGATTTGACCCAGACATGGCATATCAATTAAGAGAAAGAGCACCTCCAAGTCTTGCAGATATGCAGAACATAGCTGTAAGTGTGGAGGCAAATCTAATTGCCAAGAGAACCAGAGCAAAAAATGAGAGAAGAATAACATTCAAAGAGGAACCCTCAACCTTTGACCAAAAACTAGATGCAATCATGAAGGGTATGGAGAGGTTGGGAGATAGAGTTGAGACAATGGAGAGAAAGTTCTCTTAGGAAGGAAAAACAAGCAACACCACTAGAAATCCAAATTTTAGAAAAAACCAAAACCCAAATGCTGGGAGAACTAGTCCTGATCAGAAACATCAGACCTCCATTTCAGAAAATTTTGCAGGGGGCCTCAACCACTAGTGAACAAATAGAAATCCCACATCAATAATGGTCTGGACAGTGAAGAACAAGTATTCTTACACAACATGACCACACAAGCCCCAGGGACTTAAACAATTCCAAGCAAAAATCTGGTAGTCATTTGATTTCAGAGAAGGGTATGACACAGCAGTCTATGAAGTACACAAACAATACAAGTTAAGAAGTAGAACCATAGATGTACCTGAGAATACCAAACAAACAAACACCAAACTGCCCAAGAAAACTAGTGATAAATATGTCTTAACAGAGTCCTCAGATAAAAAACCCCACAAAGAGGTTACAGTGGAATATGTATCTGATATACAGCCTCCAGTAAAACCTACACCTACACCACTTCCTCCAACAGAAATTTTGGGCAGACCTATAGAAAACAAAGCCAATCCAAACATACCCCAAAAAAGTATACCTGATCAGGACATGGTCACCCAAAATTCAGCAGAAAAAGAGAAATTTGTTGCTCACAATGTAAAAATTCAGATGGAAAAACCTTTCAATCTTGAAACAGAAATTGGTAAACTAAAGATTACAATTCCCCTTTCTGAGTTGGCCAAACATGAGGTCTTCAGACAACAAATTAATAGATCATTGCAAGTACCAGAAAATAGGGATGCAGTTAACATTCTGGATGACCAACCAGAGCTGATTTTTGGCTCAGAAGTCAATGGCAAATCAGGGGATGGAGGGACTCCTCCATTCTATGTAAGCCTAAACATTCATGACAAAGTATTACACAATGCCATGTTTGACTTAGGGGCCTCTCATAACTTAATGCCCAAATCAGTAATGGAAAAGCTTGGATTAGATATCACCAGACCCTATAAAGATTTGTTTTCATTCGATTCCAGCCAGGTAAGATGTTTAGGCCTGATCAAAGACCTTTGTGTATCCCTGATCCAATATCCAGCCAAAACAATTTTAATGGATGTAGTAGTGTCTGACATTCCACCTAAATATGGTATGCTCCTATCAAGATCATGGGGTGCCAAACTCCAAGGATCTTTGCAACTAGACATGTCATATGCCACAATTTCAGTCTTTGGCCAGCCAAAGAGACTGTACCGGGAGACACTCATGAAATATGTGGTCAGCAGTCAGGACAAGCCCCAAAACTTCCCAATCTACTCCATCCATTCAGACATGGACTCCTTCATACTATGCAATGCTGATATATGTCCCAAAACTGAGCTCAAGCTCCTTCAAATAAAGGAAACCAGGCATATGAATGAACAATCCATGGGTTCAGAACAAAAGATCACTGATATAATCGAAACAACAGAGTCTGCCAATAGGTCACAAGAATCACCAAAACTAGACTTGCCCACTGAACAAATCTGTAAATCCATTAAAACAAACATTGACCAAGAAACCTTGTGGTATTTAGAATTTGATGGGTCAATAAATAAGCTAGGAGCAGGAGCTGGGGTATGGATATACAATACTCAAAATGACCATGCTCTAGGTCATGCATATAGGCTTAATTTTAGATGCACAAATAACATGGCAGAATATGAAGCCCTCCTACTAGGTCTCAAACTGATTAAGCGTCTAGGAGTGACCAAAGTCTCCATATTGGGGGATTCAGACCTAATTATTTAACAGATAAAGGGAAATTTTGTCACAAATGATCCCAGGTTGAGGTCTTATAGGTTAACAGTAACAGACTTGCTCAACAACTTCCTAGAATATCAGCTCACGAAAATACCTAGGAACCACAACTTGCATGCTCACAGTCTAGCAACCTTTGCAAGCACCTGTAAACTTCCTTTTGGGCCTAACCACCAGTTCACTGCTGAGATTAAACACAGGCCTTCTATCCTAGACAATGTAAATAATTGGCAAGTATTTGAGAATGATACTCAGATAAACAATTTTTTAACCATGAAGGAGGAATTCTCAAACTTAAACATTGACACAAGCATTAGGGATGATCAAAACCAAAAAGATGAACTAAACACAAGTATATCAACTGAAACAACAGATATGATATTACATCCTACAACCTTTGACCCTGCCAATTTACAGAAGCTAAAGATAACAGATCTTGATGAAATTAATGAGGAAGAAACTGAAGTAATTCAGTTAAAAGATAATTTCTTGCCTACAGGTCTTGCTCCTTTAGAAGACATTTTTGATTCAAATGATCTCTCTATGAAACCAAAGATGCAACCCATCAATGCAGAAATAGAGGAGTGCAACATTGGGACCATTGAAAATCCCAAAATGATCAAGCTTTCTAGAACCTTACCTCCTGATAAGAAATCAGAATATATCAAACTGTTCAAAGAGTTTCAGGATGTGTTTGCCTGGAGCTATGATGACCTTAAATCCTATGATACTATAGTTATCCAACACACAATACCCCTGAAAGAAAACCAAAACCCTTTAAACAGAAACTAAGAAGAGTGAATCCAGTACTTCTTCCCCTAATAGAAAAAGAGGTAAAACGAATGTATGAAGCTGGGATTATTGCTCCCATAAGGTTTTCTGAATGGATTTCTAACCTTGTACCTACAAGAAAGAAAACTGGGGAGATAAGGCTTTGTGTGAATCTGAGAAATTTAAACAAAGTCTCTCTCAAATACCACTACCCCTTGCCAAAAATGGATCACATCCTACAAAGGGTAGTGGGAGCTTCAAGGATCTCATTACTGGATGGTTTCTCAGGATTCAATCAAATCTTAGTTCACCCAGATGACCAAGATAAAACAACTTTTACACACCTTGGGGAACTTTCAAATATGTCAAAATGACTTTTGGACTCAAGAATGCTGGAGCCACATTTCAAAGGGCAATGGATATAGCCTTTGCCAAAGAAATCCATGATTTCTTAGTAATATACCTTGATGATCTAACAGCCTTCTCAAAATCAGACCAGGAACATTTAAAACACCTTAGACAAGTGTTCTTAATCTGCAGAAAGTATGGCATTTCTTTGAACCCAAAGAAATCACTATTTGGCCTGGAAGAAGGCAAACTCCTTGGTCATATAATTTCAAAAGATGGCATAAGAATTGACCCTGATAGGATTCAAGCTATAATGCAAGTCCCCCATCCAAGAAACATCAAGGAATTACAAGCCTTTTTGGGAAAGATTAATTTCCTAAGAAGATTTATTCCTAACTTGGCTGAGCTGATAAGATTATTGAACAATATGCTCAAGAAAGATGCCAAGGTCAAATGGACAATTGAGGCTAAACAAGCTTTTTAAGAAATCAAGATAGCCCTGACAAAAACACCTGTGCTTACAAGCCCTAGTTTTGATAGAGATTTTATAATCTTCTCCTTTGCCTCTGAAAATACAATTGTTGTTGTCTTACTACAAAAGGATGACTTGGGATGTGAAAAACCTATTGCCTTTTTCAGTAGAGACCTTAGGGATGCCCCACTCAAGTAAAAAATCATGGAAAAGCAAGCATATGCCCTGGTAAAAGCCATAAAGGATTTCA